>JAYDZE010563738.1:0-12443 GCA_034509125.1 Monilaria moniliformis | reverse complement strand
CCTCTTACATGGGCACATGGAGATATTTTCCTTATGTGTCTCTCTTCTTCCCAGATTCTGTAAGGCCCTATTTCCTACCCAAATATTCTGTTCTAGGTCAAGTTGTTAGAACTGTATAAATATTTATATACATTGTATGTCTCATTATCGATCATTTTCTTAGTCGTTCTGAAAAAAAGTGGTCAAATTTAATTGGCTGGTAAAACTTTAGGTGTCTGCAAATGGCATATGCTGCCTATATTGGAGTGTTACTCCTGGAACATTGACATGCAAAGTTGGTCTGTTAGATTGATTGAGCTTGCTTGTGAATGTCAAAGGTGAAGAGGGTATAATGAGCAAATATGAACGCTTTTAATGCAGAGTTTATTGGGTTCAATTTTTCTGAAAGACCTTCGCCATAGTAATTGTGTAAGTTTGACCTTAAAAAAAAGAGCTCAGAAGTTTAAAATTGAAGTAGAAGCAGTTATGGATAACCTGTGTTGGTCAAATCATGGATTTTAAGACATATACAGTATTTGTTGTTATTTTATGCCTTGCTTCTAGACCTGTTGTGTATGACAATCTGAAAGACCTTTCTAGTTTTTCATGGTGATCCTCACGTAAGGAACCAAAAGGTTTTTATTCCAATTGCTCTGCCATGACAATGTTGACTCTCTGAAGAACCTACAGGTTTTCAAGCTAGAAATTTTCACTTCATATATTCAGAAGACTTCGTCACAGGATATATCTGATGCACTAAAGCATACAAGTTAGTTCATTTTCCTAGGAATATACTTATAATGTAATATATGGGGGTATTCTTTTTCAGGTCAGCTTACATTCTGAAGCAAGATAGTTTGCCTCAATCTTATAAGTCGTTTTTGAATAAGCATGGGGCAAAGGCACCTGTCATCCTGAATGGTGTTAGAGAGATTGCATGCGGTCTACCATTCACAAATTTGGATGCAATAGAGAAATACTACAAGTCCAGTGGTGTTGACGTCAAACTAGATCCACAAATGAAAATACCTTGCTCGGTAGGTCAAACTACCTTAATTTAGTAAACACCTTTTCTGGGACTCGTTTTAATATTGGATCCTTCACAAGCACGCGCGCGCACACACACATCCATTCATTTCAACTCTTACCAAACTAGTCTACTCTTGAAAAAAGGGTCCATAATCACAGGCATTGTACAAGATTTGCTGAGTGTCCCCATGAAAAATGACTTTTGCATGTTTTCACCAAACCATGGCCATACTTCCTTGATGATACTTGTCCATTGCATTGATATTTGTTTCTTTCAGATTGTCCATGGGAACCAAGCATGTGGGTCACATTTCTTTTCCTTTCTTCTTCAAGCCTATAAAAGAGCAGTACCAGTTTATCTCCCAGTATATCTGATACCCGCCCTGATTGTGCATCGTCAAGGTCTCCTGAAAAGGTAATTCTTTGTTGTTGTATTAACTCCTCTTTGATATATAATTTATGTGATGGCTAATTTAGATTCCGCCATTTGTAGGAATATCTCCTGTCTGAGTCCCTGTTTGTTCATGTAGTCGTCAATAATGAAAAACATGCATGCTCTAATAATCAGATGACTGAACTGCTTGCATTAGGTTAATCTAAAATAATAAAATTAACATAGAATTGTTCCCTTGTAATGGTTTGATAAATTTCAATCTCTGATTGCCCAACAAAAGAATCATATAATGTGCCATCATATTTTAGCCTTTGAAATTCATGTTGCTTTATGTTTAACCCCCAAAAAGCTCAATTTCAAATCCCTTTCATGGAAACCATGTTCTCCATTGGACTATACATGTAGGTAAATTTTCATATTAGCTGAACTCACTAGTCGCCTAACTATTTAGCTGAGAACTTGATAATAGGTAGGCTACATCATAACTATAGTATTAATATTTGCAATAAGAGTATGTATTCTCCTCTGCTTCCATATTTTCTCCATAAAGTATCATGAAGTTATACCCCTCCTATTACCTGGTTCGTGATGTGGGTTTATTGTTGGCTACTCTACCATCATTTTCATTTTTGTAGTAACTTTTTCAATTTGTCGATCTTCTGTGTGTATGTATGTACACTTTTGTGAATTATTGCTGATATGTCTGATGATTAAATATTTTCAGACCTCACAATATTTTATGGAAAGGCCTTCTTGGTACTGCTAGGTCAAGCTTGTTTCTCTCAATGTACTGTTCATCTGCGTGGTAAGTAATGAATTTAAATATCATAATTTGATGTTGTCCACTCTTTTCTGACAAATGCCAATTTCAATTATATAAATCTTTTCATTGGATAATCCCCTCTTTGTTTATTACTTGTGTTAAAATATCTCCACTCAGGATATGGACATGCTTCCTGTTTAGGATCTTGAAGAGATGTAACATTCCCATGCTGGCAATGGGAACGGTAAATACATTATTCTTATTCATCTCCTTGGACAAAGAAAAAATCATCCGAGCAAGAGAAATTTTCATAGTGAGAGTGAGCTTGTCTTACTTTAGTATGCATTTTATTTGCAACAGTTTCCAACTGGTCTAGCTCTAGCAATTGAGAAAAAGAGCAGAAGGATCGAGATATCCCTGTACTGCCTCGCACGAGCAATCGAGAGCTTCTTCACATGCATGGCTGATGCAGGGTACTTGCCTCACTCGAAAAGATTCAAAAGAGCCGACGTCTTGGTCTTCAGCATATCAACGGCAATTATTATGCATTGTTATGCCATGGAGAGAGACGTCTTCCGGTCCAAGTACCTCAATGTGCTCGACTGGGTGTTTGGCGTTCCTCTTCCACCGTATGAGATGACTCCAAGCAAGAAAAAGTGATGAATTGCTGCAACTGTATGTTTCCATTTCTTGAAATTTTTCTCCATTCTTGTGGGAGCAAAGCTTGTAATGGATGCTGTAGAGTTCATTCTAATTTTGAAGATCAATTTAATTTACATCCTGATGAACATGTATTTACACTTCAACTTGTTTATTTTACTGGATTCATAAACTGATTTTTTTTTTGAAAAAAGATCCTGATATATTTCATCTCGTATCTTACTAAAACATTTTGGCCGGAAATCTCAAAGTTTACTGGGTGTCGTTCATGAGATCCGGTGGTGGATGGAGGAGTTGATACGATGAACTTTCGCCTCCTCTCCCCAAGGACGCCTAACCGTGATGATGGACAGTATCAACGTCTGAACAATCGTCCCACAGATCATCCCGACCCATATGCCCTGCAAAACCATATAAGATATAAGGCTGATTCTTTTACAGATTCAACAATGTCTATTCGAAATGCAAAAGTGTGTCTGCTTTTCATCAGCTTTTCTTTCTGATAATGAGGAATGACCTTTTTCCATTAGCCATATATGTAGAAAAGATATACCTCTAAGCCAAAATGAAGATACCATCCCAAGAAGATCCCGAGAGGCACTCCGACGATGTAGTAGCTCCCGATGTTAATGTAGGCAACCAAGACTTGCCAACCAGATCCAACAGCTACCCCTGAAAATCAAGATTCCAAAGCAAGGATGTATTCCTTTATTAACATTCACTATTCATGATTTATAGTGGAAAGAGTAACAAAAGATGACTAGAAGAGTCAATTTAGATTAGAATGGTATGATGAGGCTAATTGGATTTCAGCTTCTCTTACCTGAAAGAATGGGTTGAATGCAGTTGAATAGAATGGTTATTGCCAATAACAAGGCTAGCTCCTCGACCATCGAGATTACGGACGAGCTAGATACGAAGATCATTGCAATCTTGTCCGGGAAGGCAATGATTATCACAAAGAACAGGAAACCGATCAATAGAGAGTTGAAGACAGAAACTTTAGCAGCGAGCTTTGCGGAGTTTTCATTTCCAGCTCCAATTTCACATGCTACACGGATCCTGAGTTCATCGGGGAGGGATGCTCAATGAAATGTAAACAAGACGTATCTTTAGCATGGGATGAATCGAAGAAAAGCAAGAAGTGTATGATAGTATGGTAGAGATGCAACATATAGAAAGCTTAAAATGGAATCAGAAAAGAACATACCCCGTTGCTGCATATAGTCCCATCGGAATCATGGACTCCCAACCATAGAAACTAATGCTGTCAGACACGAAGAAGAAATCAATATAAGCACGAAAGCAAGCAGATCACGACTACCTCTCAGCCTATAAAACTAGTTGAGAAGAATCATTATCCACCAACCATATGGACAAGGCATCAACAGCAACCTCCGCACCTTTAATGCTCGAGACCAGAACCAACATCCTGAAGTAAAAATTCTCCAACCTGAAAATTCAAGACTCCGAAGATTAAAAATTGTTCTAGAAATGTCGATTCAAGTAGGGATTGAATGGGATTTGGGAGCATACGCGAGCATGACACCAGAAGCTAGAGACAGTTTAAAGAAATCCCAGAGGTCAGTGAAAGCCTCCCTCGAGAAACCAGTCCAAGAATTGGGGCACCAACCGCAGACACTGTAGATAAACATCCGCACAACAGACATCCACCATGAGAAATCGAGAGTGAGCGCTATTCCCACAATGCCAACCCTCATATTATAAATGAAAATCCAACTTATTAACACGTGAAGAACAAGCACCGCACCACAGACCCAAGCAACAATGCAAGTCTTCAACTGGCACTGCAAGAACCTCATCAAAGTGAACTGGAACGCAAAGCTCAAGTGCATAGGAATCAGCCATAATGCCACCTGACCTGCCAGCTCTGCTAATGCCGCCGGCTGCCCCACAAGCTTCAGCATTGGTTCCAGAAAAATAAACAGAGGTAGAAGAGCTATCGAGCTCAGAAACAACACCACCCAGGAGCGTTGCAAATATATGCCCAACAGGTGGTATTGCTTTCCTCCATAGGCTTGTCCACACAGCATTTCAAGCACACTAGCCATTCCTAGCTAATAACGAGGAGTCATGCTTCAAATATTGATAATCTTAATCGACAGCAGATTAATGCAATTTCACTTGTTTTAGACAACCACATGACAATAAAAAACATTCAAGAATTGCTGTTGGAATGGAGTTCAATCAATTAGCTAGATAATATTTGGCAAAGCTTATTAACACAAATTAAGAATCTTGGACTCAGATTTGCAGCAAGTTATAGAAATTGAGAATCTTGAACTCATATCTGCTGCAAGTTATAGAAATTAAGAATCTTGAACTCAAATCTGCTGCAAGTTATAGAAATTAATAATCTTGGATTCAAATCTGCTGCAAGTTATAGAAATTAAGAATCTTGGACTCAAATTTGCTGCAAGTTATAGAAATTAAGAATCTTGGACTCAAATTTGCTGCAAGCTATAGGAAAGAAGGAACAGAAACATCACATTACCTAACACACACACACACACACACACACACACACACACACAAAACACTATAATTAATATTGTAAATGAGACGTCAAGCACATTTTTTGACCTTAAATAAACGGCTATTGGCAGCCAATTTTTTTTCCACCTCAATTGGCGGCGATCTTTCCTTTTCCTTAACACAAGCATGATAATATAAATTCTACCCCAAAAGGTAACCTAATGAATTTTTATTTTTTTTCAAAATATCTAAATAAATCGGCTACAGGTAATGCGATAAACTCAAATAATGGGGAGGAAGATTTACCAAGAAGCCGAAGGTGATGGAGATAATGACGGTGGTGACAATGGAGATGGCGGCGAGCTGGTTTTGGCCGAGGTGGCCGGCAAGAGATTGGGTGATAATAGTGAGAGAAAACATAGCGAGTCGACAAAAGATTGAGGGAGCTGCTATTTGCCATATCTTCTTAAACTCGGCCCACGCTTCCTTCACACATCCCGGCGGCCGGAGGCGGCGGATTTCTTCGCCGGAGATTGAGAGTAGCAACGGCTGGTTGGGATCAGAGTTTACTACCACCATCGATGCTTCTTGGACTGCGTTCACGAATCACTTGAAATGTCAACGTTAATTGTGCATTACAAACAATATCATTTTTAAGGTTGCTTTTATTCTTTAGAAAAAATGAAAAAATAAGGTTACTTTTCTGCAATTTGCAAGGTATAGGTTTTTTTATATGAAAAAAGAAATTTGTGAAATGGTTTGCGGTTGTCAATTCTTGGAAGAGGAGTTGATACTTTCATTTGTCTTGAAATTGAGGCTTAGCGTAATAAGAGATTATTTATGCATTATCCATCTAAAAATTAAGATATTTTTTTTAAACTTGAGAAACACATAACTCTGTGATTTAAATCCTAGACTTCATTGCTTAAAGATTGAAGTTTTCATCGCTTAGATGTTCCATTAAAAATTATAAAAACTAAGACGTTGTCACTGTGATTCAAACTTTAGGTATATATTTCCTTTTTTCTTTCTAAGAAGAGCTCTTTATTTATTTTAAATATTAAAACCATATAAATCATAATAAAAATGAAAATAGATTTTGGGTAGGGTAGTAGGCTTGCAAAAGGTAATGTACTTGTGAAATTAGTTTTCTGTTTAGTTTTGTTATTATTTCTATAGTTTAATTCTCAGTCGAGTTTGGCCACCTTGGATGAGTACTCCATCGCTAGCATTATTATTATTAATATTATATATATATATATATATATATATATAGATTATAACATCTCGGATCTTACGGTTAATTTACGACAGAATAATAAGTTTCAATGAAATTAAATGAAACGAAACGAGTTTAAAAATATAAAATTTGCAGTCTGCTTTTTTACCCACACACATTTAAAGTGCTCAAAGAGAGGAAAATATTGCTCAAACTGCTGTAATTCTAACAATATAAAGTGCAACATAAAATTTTCTGAAAACAAATGAGGGAATTTTTTTTATCAGGAACTTAACAAGTGTCTGCTAGGCAGACTAGCATTGGCATAGCTACAGTGCAGTAAATATATAACTCCGACTGAGAAGAGTCGAGAACAATGGGCATGAGAGGGGTTAAAGATCGCGTCCAGATAAGAATATGCTATATATACATAACTTGAGACGGAGGACCATCAATCAGAACGGATCCCGCCCATGAAGGTCTTTGGGTCGGGGCAATTTCCACTGAACTGAGCTTGCGAGAAGTCAAAGCCCGGGTTCTGCAGAAAAGATTACAGTGGAAAAGCAAATGTAAGATTTGAGAGTGGCAAAGTTGTGCAACTTTTTAGTGCTCTAGATGTTACAATGAGCTTATTATGTGGTGATGGAAAGTCAAATCTTTCAAAATCTAGCACGAGATTTATGGGACGAGTTTTGCTATATAAAAGTTTCTATTCTGGAGCAGGCATTTAAGAAAAACGCAGTTGAATGTTAGTTTGAAATAAATGGAACTACATAAGCACAAGCTTCTTATATCTATGATGGATAACATGATTATACATAAAACTAGATTCTACTCAAATGTCTTATTATATGGAACATTTAGATGCAATTATTAGTATATATATATTGCATGCTAGAAATATACGAAAAACAATTTATGACCTTCAACTGAAATATTACCAAAAGCTTTCTAAACACTCACCTTTCATCTATCAAACAATCAAAACCTAAAACTTGGGTTCTTTTTGGTAAAGAATTAAGATGGTGTACCTCTTCTTGAAATCGTTGAAGCATGAGACGCCTCTGTTCAAGATCAGCAGCATATGGATCCAACTGGGCTTGACCCATTATAGGTGAAGACCATGTCTGACCTTTGTCCCTCTTCTGCAAGGTTATGTGCATTATATTGTCTTCTGCAAGATACCAATTTGAAATACTGTTAAAGTCGTGCACTAGGAAACAAAGTTAATCATTAGCATATAATGATATCCGGAACATGTAAAGTTAACTCCACTAATTTGGCATGTCAATCAACTGAACACAGTTGTCCATGTTTTTGTGCACATGTAGGAAATCACATCGCATTCCACAATACAATAAATCCCCTCAACAGCAAGAACAATAGCTTGGTTACATCAGACAATTTTTAAGAATGTGTATAAGTTTGGGCATGTATTTATCATAGGCTTCATTTCTAAGCACTGCAGAGACTTTTGGACCAAACGAAAATTGTAGACATGCATTCCGTAAGTGATGGAGTCAGATTTCTCAAATTCATATTCAAGTAATTAAATGATTACAAATTTTATTTGAGTTATTACACTTCTTCCTCCAAAAAATTCTAATTTCCAGAATCTTGAATTCTATTAAAAAGATGCACAGACAAAAGCATTTCACAAAAAAAGAAGTAACATAACTACATAAGGTAACTCCATTTTTATATCTATATTGAGCGAATAAGTTCAACTTACAAACAACTACAATTTTCTTTTTCAAGACGTTTCTTAATTTCTTTTAGCAAAAACAAAAGCATTCAAACTGTCCTGGAGTCCTAAAATTAGAAGATTTTTTGTTCTGTTTTAACTTTTTACCACACCACTAAATCGGGGCAGACACTTATCAATAAAAATCAATAAATAAATTAAATAAAGAAGCAACAAAGCTATCCTACTCATCTAACACCATGGTTACCCAGAGAGAAATGACTTAATCAACGTCACAACCTCATCTACCTAAGTGGTATCCTATAACTTGCACTAGAGAAAAAGTAAAATTGATGTATTCTTTTAAGTGAACAACAACAGGGCACAATAACATACCAAGAGTCCAAAAGGAACAATCTGTCTTCACCGGGAAGGCAAGGTCGTGCTGTAATTCATCAATGAGACACAATCACTCTCAACCACTTAATACAGCTAACAAGTCACAGAAGAACTAGGACAAACTGTCCAAGAAAAAGGCACAAAAACGTACATTAAGGTAGGGTGGATTCCCTTTGATCCCAACTTCAACATGCTTGGAATCAATTTTGCAGTGAAATAACTTCTTTGGAACGTTAGCTGGAAGCTCTATGTACATATTAACCTCTTCCAGCGTTTGATCCCAGTCGAACACCTTTTGCCCTAAAACACAAACATTTCCATAAGTTCATCATCAATTCATCACATCTAGATAGAAATTTTACTGTATTAGAAAATAATTACCGTTGTGAATGTAGCTGTGGCTTTTCTCGGGAGCTAATTTCTCAGTCATTTCTTTTGTGTATTGGTCGGAGCTGATGCTGCTGCTCTCTCTCTCTCTAGACTATGCGGTGTTAGCTCTGGAAATCTGATCAATCAAAAAATTTAGCTCACTAATCCAGGCAATCAAGTAACAGTAAAAGGCAAGCACAATATTGGCAATTAAACAGTAATTTTGCATTAATGAGATATTAAATTGCTCTATTTCTGAAAGAAGGTCGCTGAAACTCAGAAAAGTTGGGGGAAAAGAACGGATAAAGTAATGGAAAAAAAATCGCGATAATTACACGAACAACCAGAAAATCTCACGAACACCGTTGAATTTAAGCTGAAACGGAGGGTTTACGGTTGGCGGCGTCGGCAGCGGAGACGGTGACGGTGACGGTGACGGTTAAGCGGAATTTGGTATGTCTGATTCGCAGTGATGAATTGGGGGTTTGGTTACAGAATTTAGAATAAATTTCATTTTGACCCCATGAGGTTGGTTTATATATTTGGCACATTTATCTGTTGGTTATTACAATGAGTTCCCTAATGTTTTGTAAATTGAAGAAGCACCCTAAAACTTTTCCGTACGATCCAGCCGACCCCACGCGATTCCGGTAAGGAATAAGGATTATATATTTATTTTTATTAGTTTTAAAAGAAAAGATTTTAAGAATTTGAACTTTTTTTTAGCAGAATACAATATTGAGAAAATGTTCTGAATTTCTATTAATATTTACAATACAAAAAGTTGTAGTTCCACGTCATCCCCAAAGTGGCTTTCTAAAATAGCTTTATTACTTGCATAATTTTAAATAATATATATCTGTTACACTATTTTTTCAATCCTCCTAAATACTCGTACACAAAAGAAATGTACTATAAATAAATAATAAGATGAAGAGAGTATAATTTAATAGCACATGCAATGCAATGAATGATAAATGACATGACATGTATATAAAATAGAGATGTTATGAAATTCATTAAGATATATAAGTATAATAACATGTTCCAAATTTCCAAAGTACCCAACAAAAAATGCAAAAAAAAATTGAAAAAATAATGTAATATGGATTAAGAGGTAATATTTTTCAAATTCCAAACCTGGTAAAAATGTGAGCAGCAACATATCTCCCTCCATTGATTGAATTCCTCTACCTTAGTTTTGGATGTAACAGATACCAATCTTACTGAAAAAATAATTCTTTTCCACTGATTTCTCAATCTCAATCTCAATATTTTGGAAACAAAGATAGCAACAGAAGGATTTTGGTGAGAGAGAAAGACTTAAGTATTAGAGAAGGCTATGTGTGTGCAATTGTTGAATATACACATGTGAGTTGTCCCACATTGAAATTATGAAGTAAGAGATATCAACATAAATACCTAGTGAGCCACTCTTCCTATCACCAATTGGTTTTAGGATTGAATCTCACTAGGATTTGGTTAGTCTTCCCTTCATAAAATAGGTACACTTCAATGAATGAGACCGTACCTAACCCCCATAAAAATCTAACCATGAATTCATAAATTATTAGTGATTTCTTAATTTTTTTAAATCTATATATAAAATCAAGGGTTAATAGCCAAAAACTACACCAACTATTGACCAATTCAGGTATTGGCCACGAACTTTAAAAGTGGTGAAAAAATATACGAACTTTATGTGTGTAGTCAATTTTCCACAAAATTCAATTTCGCCCAAATTGAATCCTAAGTGGCGCGCCAGAATGTCTACGTCATCGATCGCATCCCATTAAATTCGAACACACGAACATGAGAGCAATCTTGAATAGCATTGACGAATTCTTGAAGAAGAAAGTCTCTTTTAGTCTTAAATAAATGGCGAGTTGAGATTTCATGCAAAAAGCTAAACTGTGGCCCATAAATTGTTTGATGAAATGCTTGAACTAATTTTTTTCCCCATGTCATTTATCCACTTAGGCAGAAATGCCACGTCAACTCCACGCATGATCCAATTTGCCACTGGACATGCGACGTGGTAAATTAACTATACACATAAAGTTAATGTATTTTTCACCACTTTTAAAATTCATGACTAATACCTGAATTGGTTAATAGTTAGTGTATTTTTTGACTATTAGCCCTAAAATAATGGGTGAATATGTGAATTTTAATTTTTAATGTATTTCGAATTTTTTCCAAATTTTCAGCCAACTCAAAAGTAAGGTGACAACGGAAATAGATGAAGTGACAAGTTCACTAATCAAAATAATATTATCTTGATTATTAAAAATTATTTTTTCACGTCACCCTTCTCTCTCTTAACTAATTAGAAATTGATTTGATATCTAATAAATTGAGTACTAAATTATGATTTTATTAATATCTTGACAAATAATCCTAGAGATCGTGTTAGAATATATTTTTTGTCCATTTTCATATAACAATAAATTCATGCCTTTTATGAAAAGTGGTTATATACTTATTTGAACTATTAACATTTGAAAACCACAAAAAAAAAAGGTGGTGGATAGAGGATGTATCATATCAGAAATACACAAAAAATAAAATTAAATCAAATATCAAAATTTGAAATCCCAAGACAATAAGCATGCAAATCCAAATTGAAATATGGCAATGCAATTGTAATTTTTTTGTGTTTGGAACAAGATGTGGGTGTCAGTTTATGTAGAAGTGAGGTGTGAAATGGAAATATATTGACATATGTATTAAGCAAATATGTGTTCATTAGCCATTACATGATAATTATGGATTATAATACTTAAGTGAAAAAATATCGTCTAATTAACCCAATAATGTCATGCTTATTTCATTAGTATATATGGTTGAATTGTTAATAACAATAATTATGTATGTATTTTGCATTGTGGAACAATTGTAATAAAATTATAAAATAATAATAATAAGAAGTGATACTTTTCCTATATATAATTATATAATTGCACCTAGCAATGCCGGTCATCTGAGCATAGAAAACAAGTTGCTCATGAATCTTTAATTATAAAGAATATTAATATTTTATGATGAAATACAATTCAGATGGTAATATGCTTTTCTATAACTATTAGATCGAAATTTTGAGTTATTCAATATACTTGAGTGTGTGGATGGATGTGTAAATTTAACTCAAAATAAACAAGAAAATTCATTGATTGAGTCTTTTGCCAAACAAATGAAGTATACTCAAATGTGCATCTCAATCCACTTTCCAAATTTATTCTCAATCTATGAATAACTGAAGCATAACCTATAAATGTATTTGCTCCTTCACTCTTATTAGGGATGTCAATCGGGCCAGCCCTACTCGGGTTACGGGTTAATCGGGTGCGGGCTAATCGGGTTGGAATTTTATTGGGTTAGAAATTTACAACCCTAACCCTAAACGTTCGGGTTTCGGGCTAGCCCAGCGGGCTAATCGGGTTATAAGCAA
>JAYDZE010563727.1:0-12444 GCA_034509125.1 Monilaria moniliformis | reverse complement strand
GGCTATGCAAAAGTTACCTAACTTTAACTGTTTTCTAGTTATTGCTTAAATTGATTAATTTGTTATTAGTTAATTAGACGACAAACTTTAGTGATAAATGCTTTACAGCAAAATACTCACCACATGGAAGTAGGTACAGTGTTTCCATTTCGAATAATTACTAATCAGATTAAAACAATTTAAGATTCCCTAGCTAGAAATGCCGGCAACGTCAATAGCTTCACGAAGATCAGTATATATGTGTGTGTTTGTCTGCTTAGCCGGTTACCGGTTACCGATTACACCGATAACCGAACTGGAACCGGCCGGTTATCGGGTAACCGGTAACCGTATGATAAGGTACCGGTTCGGTTCCGTTGTGGAATTTTGGTAGGATTCGGTTATCGATTTTATAACCGATAACCGGTTACTAACCGATTTAAGAACAATTAAATTAGGGGAAAATTCGAGAAATGTTGGTAGGATTATTTTTTCTTCATATTTTTCAATTTTAATAATAAATAAATTTTATGTTTATAAAATGTATAAAAGGTGTATGTGGTGCAGTGGACAAAGTGCATGATAATATCTAAAAGGTTAGGAGTTTAAATCTCACTTGCAGCAAAATTGAAACTTTTAATTTTGTAGCCGGTTATTCGGTTAACCAAATAATCGGCCGGTTAGAACCGGTCTGGTTCCGGTTCCTTAGATTGGTCTTGTTTCGGTTCTGGTTAACTAGTCAATTCGGTCCGGTTCTAACCGAATCTGCCGAATAAGTAGTCCTTGCAGTAGAAGAATATCAAGGTTGTGTTCGGTAAAATGGATTTGAAATTGTAATTATATGGAACTAAATTTGAAGTTATAAGATTAATTTAAATAAAACTGAATTTATTGTAAAGTTAGTAAAGACAAGCTCAAACTTGATTATTATGCGATTACTTGTCTAATTGTATATACATAGCATATCATGAGCATGCTAGGAAGTCTACATGACATATGTAAATCAACACAATATGGTGTTTTTACTAAAAGCATGATTTACTTGGAAAAGTAAGCATCGAGGTAGATTTTGATTCTTGAATTAAATGAGCAAGTTTCTAATAAACGTTGCATGTTTTTAATAATAAACCAAGTTGACAAACTTGTGGGTAGTTTCAATTCTAAATAATATGTCGGAAAATAGATATAGTTAAATTAGAACCATTAATTGAAGATTTAGACTTGTTTTGTAGAAGATAAAAGACTATTAGAACCATTAATTGAAGATTTAGACTTGTTTTGTAGAAGATAAAAGACTTGGGTGCGACCCAAAATTATATATACATAAATTGCGCTACTAAATTCAAAACAGAATGCCTGATGGAGCGGTTAAAGACTCTGCCTTACTTAGTTACCTCTGGTATGTCGTGGGTTTGAATCTCATTTGAGTTTTTTTTTTTCGCTTTTTCAATTTTTTTAGTTCATTATGTTTTTTCCCCTTTTTCCATTTTTTATTTGTTTTTATGTTTTCTTGTTTGAGGTTAAAATAGCACAATACCAGTGCACCACACTGTCTTCTTGTAATCATATTAAAAAGATTTTTTTATATTAGCAAATAACGATCGTGAATAATAATTTTTTAAAAAAAATTGGGTCGGGTCAGATCAAACCGGGTCAATGTCGGGTTTGACCCGCACTCTCTGCGCGCGCGCAGGAGCGTGGCTCTTTGTAGAATGGTTGGACCACTTTGACATGTGGATTATAATTGCTAGAAAAAGCAGATTAGTAAGTCCGATTGTGAGTAACTCTGTCGGGTAACACGGCAAACAAATTAACCAAAAACATAGGAATCAACCTAGCTATGAATAAGGTGTGGGTAGCACCCTCCATTGAACAATATTGTACTATATTTTTGTATTGAACAACATCATTGTATCTCAAATTATATAATAATCCAACAAATTCCTCAAATAATATATATAAAATATAGATATTATTAACGATATCATTATACATATGGATAATTGTCATTTAAATCATAACTTTTCGTTGACTTCTGGTCAATCCCATAATTTTTGAAATTTGAACATAAAATCATAACTTTTGATATTTTCTCAATTATCCCAGATATCAAAATTTCGGTGAAATTGGTGGTGATGTGTCGGCCGGAATTCAATGAAAAGTTATGATTTAAATGACAATTATCTCAACGACATCGTTATGAAGAACGAACGTTTGTCCACGTTCGATATTCCGGCTGAACCGTCACCACCAATTTCACTAGAATTTTGATATGTGGGATAATTGAGAAAATGTCAAAAGTTATGATTTTATCTTCCAGCTTTAAAAATTATGGGATTGACCATAAGTCAACAAAAAGTTATAATTTAAATGACAATTATTCCTTCAAAATAATAATAAAAATGGAGAACCCCTTGTTTGACGTCTTTTCTCGGTAATCCTAATTGAGTACTAACAAATTCTGGGTTACAGTACATATGTCACTTCTCTAACATGTTACATAACATCATTAAAAATTAAAAAATAAGTTATTTAACTATGCTGTATGTTACATCTTTATCAATCCCAATTAAGAAAAGATTAATGTGAATCTAGATTTGCAAAAAAAAAAAAAAGAAAAAAGAAAAGGAAAAGGGAACAACTGTAGCACTCACAACTGTGATTATTGGCCAAACCTATATAATTAAAATAAAAAATAAAAAAGAGAAGTTGGACAAGTATGATGAGGTCCAACACCTATCATCCCTTAATGGGGCCGCACACTGCTTTTGGTGGGGGCCCATTAACTCATTTTTCTTCATTGGTGGGGGCCATGGGGAGCCGGGCAGGATTTTGGCAACGTTAAAGCTGTTTTCGGATCCGAAGTGGACAAAACCACTCTCTCTCTCTCTCTCTCTCTCCCCAACCCTTAATTTGAGAAGGTTACAAATCTACCTTGACATTCCAACACTAAAGTTTAAAAAATTGTCTACAGCTCTACTGAGCCACACTACATAATTTAACGTATTTTTATATATTAACTCGCAATGATTTCATAGATATATAATCAAGTCATATCTGGCAATCTATGATGCAACGAAATAGAAGATTCGAGATACTTTTCTAAAAAAGCATAAACTAGCAAAAATGGCATATGTGAAAACAAATTATTAGAAAAGGTAAAAAAAAGGATCATGTTCCCAAATAAGTGAAGCAGTTTATATATATAGAGATACAAAACAAATTCCCTTTCAGGTTCATTGGTGAGCTAATATTTTGCCTCTCAAAAAGAAATAAATGATTCAGTACGATTTATTTCCATATTTAATTTTATATAGAAATAAATA
This sequence comes from Monilaria moniliformis, assembly GCA_034509125.1. Lineage (NCBI taxonomy): Eukaryota > Viridiplantae > Streptophyta > Magnoliopsida > Caryophyllales > Aizoaceae > Monilaria > Monilaria moniliformis. The sequence goes on along the minus strand of JAYDZE010563727.1, from coordinate 9,139 downwards.
ATTAAAAGAATGTGATCATCGTCAAAAGTGTGAAGGCTCCGCTGCTTTACCAACATTCTTTAATCCGTTGCCTAATTCTTTTGCTTCTTTTCTAAACCTGCAAGTCTTCTTTGGCTGTCGTCGCATTCCTCAAACCGCCCATTTTCTCAATCTCATATTAACCCAAATTAAACCAACACTCTTCTTCCTCCTTTGCCTCCTCTCTCTCTCTCTAGAATCTCTTATTCTGCTTCATTCCTTTTCCTAATTCTTGTTAAACATATAAATTAACTGTAAATACAAATATGGCTGCAAACAGATTTGCAACGATGTTGCATAGAAACACCAACAAAATCACACTGATTCTCATCTACGCAGTGCTTGAATGGATTCTGATCTTCCTCCTCCTCTTGAACTCCCTCTTCTCCTACACGATCATCAAATTCGCGGAGTTTTTCGGGCTCAAGCCGCCGTGCTTTTGGTGCACGAGAATCGATCATGTTTTTGATCCCGCGAAAGGGGGCAGGAACATGCACAGGGATCTTCTCTGCGAAGCCCACTGCAAGGAGATTTCGAGGCTGGGTTACTGTTCGAATCATCGGAAGTTGGTGGAATCCGAGGGTATGTGTGAGGATTGCTTGTCCTCGCGCCCCGAGGTTGAGGGATCGTCGAAGAATTTGGCGGTGTTTCCATGGATGAAAGGGTTTGGAGTAATGCAGAAAGGTGTGGAAACGGTAGGTGAGAATAGTGGGGTAAGTTTGAACTGTTCTTGTTGTAGTGTGTGTTTAGATGATGGTGGTAAATATTCTTCTTATATTCTGCTCAAGACTTCGTCCTGGGATGTTTTGGAGTGTGCCCAGAAAGAGAATTTGATTATTGATGACGATCGAGCTGAAGAAGGGTTTGATGATTCTACTGAGAAGATTCTAGATTCTGCTGCTGATTTTGGTGGGGTTGAAAAGGTTGAGATTGATGGGAATTCGGAAGCAAATAAAGCTAATGAAAAAGAGGCTGGATGTGTTTCTGAGAATTTTGATGTGGAAATTTGTTTGGAAACAGGAGAAGATGAGGTGTTGGAGGTGGAGAGAGAAAGGGACACTGTGGAGGAAGAGAAGTCGATTTTGATTATGAAGGATAAGTCTGTGCAGGTGTGTGTTGAAGAAGATGAAATTCCACCTCAGCATCTGGAGTTTTTCCTCGATTACAGTGGTCACACATTGGTTCCGATTGAATTGGTCGATTCGATGACGGATGAGCATCACGGTGAGGAGAATGATAGGATTGAAGGTGATGATGAAAGCAAGGATCAAGCCTGGGTTGATGAGAGAGAGCCATTGGTTTTGGGGAGAGAGAGGAGACAGGAGAAGAAGGCTGATGCATTTCTTGATGTTGATATCAATGAGGAACCTACATACACGATGCTTGAGGTCATGGAAATGGAAGAGGATGAAAACTCTCTTGTGTTTCATGCGAAAGACTCTCATTTTGAGACGATGTTTCCACTGGCACGGTGGCCTTCTGTGGAGGCGAATGATGATCAAGAAATGGCTGGAGCACCGGTGGATGAACAATCGGATGATCGTGCAGGTATATAGCATATTCTTTGTTTTGTTTCTGAGATTGCTTTGCTGAGAATTGTGTGATATCTTAAATGTTTGAAGTGAGATGTGTTTGAATAGAGAATTGAGACAATGCTGTTTTGTTTCGATAATAATGTAGCATGTGAGGAGGTTGCTCAGGCAAACAATGAAAATGAAGCAGATGTCTCCATTGGAACTGAAATTCCTGACTTAGATATAGCAGAGGAGATGATACAAATTCAAGATTCTGTTCATTCGTTTGAATGCAGTCGCGAAGATCCTTCAACGAGTTGTGCTGATCTTTACGCACTATATGATCATGGTAATTTTGGAATTCTTGATAGTATGAGTTATGCTCTAGTTACTTGGATTTTTGTTTCTTGAATTGAGCTTGAAAATTTTGTTCTGTTAGGTCCTAGGCAAGTTGAGGAGCAGATGGTGGAGCTAGAATCGTTATTGGTTGAGGATAGAGAACATATGAAAGAGAACGAGCCTTCGTTTCAGTCGGAGGTGAATGAGACTGAGGAGGAAGAGGATAAGTTTCCTGATACGCCAACGTCTGTCGATAGCCTCAACCAGTTGCACAATAAGTTTCTACAGCTCGAGAAGAGGGATTCGGGGACTGAAGAGTCGTTGGATGGGAGTGTGACGAGTGAATTGGAAGGGGGTGATGGAGTTGTCACTGTTGAGCGGTTGAAGACAGCGCTGAGATCAGAACGTAAGGCGTTACAAGCATTGTATGCGGAGTTGGAAGAGGAGCGAAGTGCCTCTGCTGTTGCGGCCAGTCAGACGATGGCTATGATAAACAGGCTGCAGGAAGAGAAGGCAGCGATGCAGATGGAGGCGCTTCAGTATCAGAGGATGATGGAGGAGCAGTCGGAATATGATCAAGAAGCTCTGCAGCTCATGAATGAGCTTATGGTGAAGAGAGAGAGGGAGAAGCAGGAGGTGGAGAAGGAATTGGAAGGGTATAGGAAGAAGCTATTCGAGTATGAGACGAGGGAGAAGGTGAGGACATTGAGGAAGAGCAAAGACGGGAGCACGAGTGGATTCTCATCGGCTTCTTGTAGCAACGCTGAGGATAGCGATGGATTGTCCATTGATCTGAATCAAGATGCCAAGGAAGAAGAGGGCTTTTACAGCCATCAAGATAAATACGAAAACGAGAGCACGCCTGTCGAAGCAGTCGTCAACTTGGAGCTATCTTTAGCCGATTTTGAGGAAGAGAGGATGTCCATACTCGAGCAGCTCAAGGTCCTAGAAGAGAAGCTCTTAACATTGGATGATGATGATGATGATGATGACAAGGAGCAACATTTTGGGGAAGAAAATGGCCATCATCATCACAATGGTGAAACAAATGGACATGCAAATGGCTTTGCTAAAGAAACAACAATAGGGAAGCCGCATCATCAACACAGAAGAATTGCAGGCCACAAGGCAAAATCGCTGCTTCCCCTCTTCGATGCAATCTGTGATGAAAATGGAGACGCCATGCTGAATGGAAAAGGAGTGCATGATTCCTCTCACGATGAATCCGAGTTTGAAATGGAGAACAAAAGGCTCGCCATCGAAGAGGAGGTCGACCATCTCTATGAGAGACTACAAGCCCTCGAGGCAGATAGGGAGTTTCTCAAGCACTGCATTAGCTCTCTGAAGAAAGGTGACAAGGGTATGGATCTCCTCCAAGAAATCCTGCAGCATCTGCGTGACCTCCGCAACGTGGAAATTCGAGCTAGAAGCATGGGCGACGGCGCTATATAGTATGAAACAAGACATCACTAAGTATCCATCCATCTCCACAAAACATTCTTGGTAAAAAATTCAATCCTATATACTTTGCATTGTCTTCCAGCATTTTAGAATAACTGTAAAGATCATATTTTTCTTACACCCTTTTGCCTCCTTGTCAAAGGTAATCCAACAAAGCTACAAGCTTTTGATGCAAAACAAACAGCTAATGTGGAGAGGGAATTGAAGGCTCTTGTTTTGTGGTAAAATTTGCAGACAAAAATTTCAAATCTGCTGGAGTTTTGGTCCTTTGTTTCCTTGTCATTTTGTCATAATAGACCCAAATTTTTTGCGGGGTATATAAGAGTCCATCTACACGCCTTTGTGGGAAAAGGGGGGTGATGAATGTATGTGTGTGTAGTCTAGTGAGCACAAATAGCTGTCACTTTTGTATGTTTTTGTGTGTCAACATTTCATTAGGCATTTAGGAGTAGCTTAGTTCCATTTTTCATTTTTTGAAGAGAAAGAGAGACGGAGAGGGGAAAGAGGGGTAAGTAACTTCCTATTTCCAAGTCTCATTATATTTGCATCATTCTAATTAATCAGAGTTTGTTTATTTATTTGGAAGGTCTAGTTGTAAACTACTTGAACCCATCTGTAAGTATATAAACAAAATGAGTGTGTTTGTCTACTGTTTCGTTTTAGTTTCAGATTTTCATTGTCTGTTTGCTGTCAAGTTCAGATGGACAGTGACTTTTTGTTATTAGTAAAAATCAAATTAATACTGGTAGCAAAAGGTTGCTTTCGCAAAGAATTGTGCTTTAAGCATAAACAAACCTTTTGGTGGGACTGTGCTTTGAAAAGACACACTTAGTAAAACTTAACACATGTATGCTGGAATAGTTTACAAATTACAGCTAAGCAGAGCCGCTTAAGGGATGATTACATGCAACTCGATCATTTCTAATCACCACCATGGTAATGACAGTGCGACAGTTGTACACGTTATATAATCAAGAATCTTGGTTGGTATTTATTAGAATAATTCATATTAATTAGGATAGCAATATACTTTATGAAATGAGCACGAAAAATGAGGATGGAAATTGGTCACATGGTTCAACGACAGTTGATTTGAATATTATGAAGAAATTTAAGAACAATGAAGAAAATTCTCTAAAATAATATTATACCAAAGTAATGAAAGTTTACCTTTTCGCATAAAATATTACACTTCTGCAGTAATATATGTTAGGGTAACTAGTCCAATTTATTTGCTAATAATTGGTTTTGTAGCAAATCTACGTCCTTAATTAGCTGCAATGGACAAGCCAGCCATGCAATGAAAAGTATATGAATATGAAATGCGTATTTGCTTAAACCGCACATGCCCAGCTATGTAACATATATAGCAGATTAATTTAAATAAACCCTTAAATCACTATATCATGTTTTGCTCATCATTCTCGAATATTCTTGAAATCTGTTGCTGACATTAATCATGAACGCAACTTACGATAATATTTATTGCCTAAAAACTAAAAATAACCACATTCATAACTTGTTTGTTATAAATACCCATATTCATAAAACATATCACCAATATACCCAAATTATGGTCATTGGATATTATTAAGATTAGTTGTGGTTTATGGCCTGAATTTTGGAGTCATTTGTAAAAATGGTATAAATTAAAAAAAAAAACAAAAAAATGGCATGAACTTTCAGCAAAATTGAAAAATGAATCGAACATTAAAAAATACAAAAAAAAATATCTTGAATTTTCATGAAATTTGTAAAAATGGCATGAATTTTTGATGGAATACAATTTTATTTTCTACCCACATAACATATATATTCAAAAGAATTCATGGTTTTTGAACATATTCAGGAAACTTTTTTGCATTTATTAGGATTCAGACCATTTTTACAACTTTCATTAAAGTTTAGGCCATTATTATTATTAAAATTCAGACTATTTTTTTTTATTTTTTATAAAATTTAGGCTACTTTTATAAATTACTCTAAAATTTAGAAAATAAACTACAATTAATCTCTTATTATTATGAAAAAGAACCGGCATAAATTATGCATGGCTGACGCGCTAACATCAGCCATCAGTGAAGAGTGCAGTTGCACCATTTTATAGAGTCAAGAAGCCGCTTGATGAGATCAAAATTCGTTTAGGGGCTTATATTAGAATCTCGAAGTAACTATGTTTTTTATTTCATTAATTTCCCTTGCAAATAATAAATTCATGATGCGTACGGACTCCAATGTAAAAAAACTTATTCCCATCAATTGTGTAAATCAATAAATGTGGGCTTTATAGATCGAATGAACCATCTCTCTTAATTTTTGGGATAAATTATCTTATTTGATCTATAACAAAAATAATAATTCCATGCCACAATTTCATTCATTTTAATTTTAAAACTTATGTGTGGTGAAAGTAAAAAACTGATGAATTGACATATAAATGAAGTCATCTTTCTTATAGTAAAACAAATGTACATTCGACTATGTTGTATTTATTTGAAATGAAAAAACTTATAAGTAGTTGAGTCTTTGTAACCTTTAGATAATTTTCGTCGCATTTAATTCTTTCGCTTACGCAACCAGAAACCTCCTTTGTAGAATCTTGGCAAGACTACTATCACGGGTCTTCTATAAAAACATTTGTCACTTTCATAATAAAGTTCGTAATATCTTTATTTTACTTAAAAAAAAGAATAATTGAAACATGCTTGTATGTTTATGGTATTCCCTAGAAGATAAGTGAACAATATTTACTTTAACTTGTAGTAACTACTAACTAGAGCAATAAGCTTTAATCTACATGGAAATAGATATTGCAACACCGTTCAGGAATGACTTCATATACCTGGCAAGTGACGATGACTCGGTCGTTGACACAATGACACATGTTTCCTATCTCCATGACAAATTTCGTACTCACTTGTCACATTTTATCGACGCCATAATGAAAAATTGCATAATTGTACTTGATAAAACAAAATTTGAAAAAGGAAAGGTCGATTAATTGACGTCCCTTGGTGATGGCCAAGTCATATTCCTGAGGCCAAACATGGTTTTGTATTCGAATTCCACTCATGCTTATATAGGACTAAGTACGTATGTTACATATTGGATGCAGGTTTCTATGACTTCAAAAAAGACAAGGTAGCCGACGTACGATTATTAGGAGATTCCCACGACATTAATAAGCCAAAAGCATATAAGAACACGGAAGTTTACCTAGGTGATCACTTGAAGGTTCCCCAGACATAAAATACATAGAAAAAGCGGGAAGAAACCGGTGAAGATAGCAGCTTCGAGTTCCTATAAAAATATTATTGGCCGAAAAAACGGGAAGGAACCGGTGAAAAGAAAATTTAGGTTAACAAAAACTACAATATTACGAACTAAACATACACTTATTTCAAAGCTACCACTCAAAAAAGATATAATATTGTTTTTTTAACATCAATACAAATTAATATGAATTTAATTGCATATATTAGCTAAAAAGAATTATAGACTTATCAAGTGGATGGCTTGCGAGTTGCGACTACCTCCCGCGGCATATTAGAGCTGGAAATTGTGGGAAATATTTTTAATGATAAATATAATAAAAAAGTTAATTGTTCAGATTAGCCCATCTTACATTAAAAACAAATCTGACTGCAAGATTTACATGAATTTTACGAAATTACATTGTTACACAATTTACACAAATTTCTCAAAATTATAAATTCTTGTAATATTGTAATTTAAATTTTACATTATTATAAAAATTTATAATTTCGCAAAATTCGTGTAAAGATATTCAAGTCTGTTTAACACCAAATGGCTAATTTTCCATATTTTTATGCTCGTAGTCTGTGGATACTTTTTTCTTTTCATATTTAGCTTAGGCTAAAACAGGATGTTGCCAATAAATAAAATTAGCAAAATATAACACACACTGAGAGTTTTTAACCATTACTAAATTAATTGCAGAAAGATCACATGACAGGGAGATCCTAAATTGGTGGTGCATACAGTAGGAATTTTAGTTGTTATACATGCTCTATATAAACTGACTATAAATGAAATAAATAAATAACGTGTTATAAAATAATTGAAATAAAATGATCAACAACTAATAGATAATAGTCCAACATACGTTTGATAGACATTATACTATTATATTGTAGTGCGCAATTATGATATAAGTGGCATGATTTATACAAGTTTTTCAGTTGTTCTAAATTAGTCAAAAGGTGAAAGATATATTGTCAAAAGTAAATTCTAATATATTAGCTAAATATATATAATATAATTTTCAAAGTTTGGAATTTGATGTGTTGCAAGTTTCGTGAGTGTACGTGCGATTCTCTTAATTTGATGTAATGTTTGATTTAGCCGTTGGTGATGATAAATCAATACGTGTAACGGTGTACGTAATCTGGTTGAAATAGTTCATTGAAATTATTTAATCTTCTAAAACAGAGAGACTAATGTTATGTGACTGATTATTAAGTTAGCAAGAATATTGTACCAATACATCTAGCGACATTTTATGCTATATTTATGAGCTTTGTTAGTTATTATCCATGTATTACATTATATAAATAAACCATATGATTTGAAGCTTTTCATAAAATAGTTGTTTGTTCATATTTACAAATCGATTGATTTTCCAGGGCACACCGAATATAAAATAATCGATTGATTTAAATAATATTCAATCGAGTAGATTGGTGAAGTATGACATAATTTTACTTGATTAACCATGACCGATATTTATGCAATTGACTTTTAATTATTGGATATATTAGTTAGTGTAATAATTTTTTTTTGAAACAAAAGAATCTTTCTGCATTCATTCTAAAAGATCATGGGTTACAATATTTGTCAACTATGAAGGGAAGTCTTCCCTCCACGTCAACTCAGTCTCTCCGTGCAATTCAACTTGAGCTAGGCTATGAGCAGCTCTATTAGCTTCCCTATACATGTGGTACACTCCTACTAAAATATTGTCACGTGCCATTTTCAAAATGACGCTCACATCATCAGGAAGAAACTCTGCTTCCTCACCTTCATTGGCCATTAGCCGAACTGCCAATATGGAATCCGAGTAGATCGCTATTGGCTGAACTTGTTGTTCGATGCTGAGGATGATGTCGTCTACAACTGCCAGCACCTCGGCTATCATCACATTAGATCGGGGGTCAGTTCGTCGTGTCCGCGCAGCAATGATGTCGCCCTTGTAATTTCGAATAATTATCCCTACCCCATAGGAGCTCGTCTCTGGTCTGAACTGCACATCCACGTCAACCCGGAAACATCCTTGCGTTGGCCTTCTCCATTTCGTATCTCCACATTTAATTCCCAGCGTGTGTACCCCGCTCAGCGTCTTATTAGCCTGGAAATATACTTCTCTCATCCCTTCGCATTCAATCTCTGTGGGTTGGTGTCCTGGCTGCTCACCCTCATACTTTATACGGCATACGTATCTCTAGACTTGCCAAAGCATTACACACCATAGGTCATACTCACACGACTTGAATGACTTTTTAATAGCTCCTATCATTACATCCATCTCTACCTGTTGTCCCAGCTTCATGACCGCCCAAAAGCGGTTGTTTCTCCATGTATCCTTCACGTATGGGCAATAAATAAGCGAGTGAGTTGTCGTCGCCCACTTATCCCGGCAGAATCCGCATATCCCATCTGTAGGAACATGGTGCCGTCGAAGGTTGGCCTCTGTTGGAATAATATTTTTGAGGGTGCGCCATAAAAAGATTCGCGCTTTTGGTGGTATTTTCGTGGACCAGACGTGCTTATTCCACCATTGCCTATCC
>JAYDZE010563716.1:0-12444 GCA_034509125.1 Monilaria moniliformis | reverse complement strand
AGTCTTTTTGTTCTCTTCTTTCTCTTTCAAGTCCTATAGGTTTGATAGAAATTGTTCCACCACAATATTCAAATCTAAGAGTAGGGAACATATTAGAAGTTCTAAGGTTGGATTCATTCACATCACGTGGAGAAGGAACAAGCCAACGTCGAATCTTTAGAGATTCAAAAAGGTAAAACACCAAAACCAACTAGAAGCATGTTTTAGGATTCAATTTCTTGATTTGCATGTTCTTACTTGCGTTCTAGCAAAGTAAGTTAATTAAATATATGAAAATAATTTTTTTATATTATCCTAGTTTATCCTGGGTAGGGGATTTCTTCAATGGAATATTCAAACCCCAACAATTGGTATCAGAGCCGGATCTAGGCACTGATATAAGGAAAGTCTTGTATTTAATTCCGGCTTTTCCTTGTTTGATATTCGTTAATGAATTGCTTGGAATGAATGCTTGTTGGTTTTTATTGTCTTCGTTTTTCGATAATTGTAAACCCACGGGGGTTGGGCGTGGTAGATTAGGATCAGTTTTTCGTTTTTCCTTTATATTTGTAATTGAAGACGAAGAACGAGACGATGATCAGATCCGGGACACGACGTCGAGTCGTGGAGCCCCACCCGACAACGGCTCGCGTGCCTCGTCGGCTAAGGGCTGCCTGTACCGTACGCATGGGTGCAGGCGCACTGTGTGCGGCGCTGGGAGCCTTGGCAAGCGACGAGCAGGCGTGACCGGGCACAGGCAGGCGCCAGACGGGCACAAGCGGGCGCAGACAGGCGCCAAAGGGGCACTGGCGGGCGCCGAGAGAGTGCTGGGTGTGCGCTGTGTGCACGTCTTAGGCGGCAGGCGACTGGGTGGCGTAAGCCACAGCCTGTCCGAGCCATCTGGTGCACTGCGCCTTTTTTCCGGCAAAGCAGTGGCAGCGACGGCGATTTGGTGGAGATCTTGGATAGATTTGTGATCTATCCAAGATCATATCATATCTTTTTTTTTTTTGAGTTTATCTCAATAAGATATGGTGTATCTTCAAGTTTATCTTGGAAGATATGATCATACCTTATCTTTTGATAAGATATGATTTATCTAGTTGTTAGGATTTGATAAATCTAATCTTTTAGATTTTATCAAATCTTTCTAGATTTATTTTATAATTATCCGCTTTGGATAATTTTTATCAAAATGCAAAGGGGTTGTAATTTATAATCTTTCCTACTTTATTTTTGTAATTGTTTTATCCTGTGCTTAAGTGGATTATCTGCCTTTAACAATGTGATAATCATGCAAAAACCTTTTTCTCCAAATAACTAGGCGATAATCATAAAAACCTATTTATGAAGTAATTTCTAAGTTTTTACCGACCACACTTGTGGGAGCTAAATTCCCAACGAATTATAAGTTCATATGAGTAGATTTTCTTAAAAACTTGGAATTTTGTTAGTGGCATACGACCTTCCCTAAAACGAGTATCAAAACAGAAATGGAATTCTAAGTGGTAAAAATTGTGGTATGAGCTCAAGTATAATTTGGTAGCCATGACACCTTAGTGGTCTCTGGTCTATCTAATTCTATGACTAGAATTTTTTTGTTAGACCTGTTTGAATTTCGATCACCTTAGTGATTTGCTTTAAACTTGTTTAACTGTTGTGAGTTGCATGAATTGTTTTATTGTTTTTGCAATCTATGTATCAAGCATGTTATGTGATTCTAGTTTAATTTTCTTCTCAGTTTATTTTACAAACAATGTCGTTCAATCCTCTCACTTCAATCCTAAAAGAAAACAAACTCGAAGGTCAAAATTATGTAGACTGGAAACGCAATCTGGATATAGTATTAATAGCCGATGATATTAAGTTTGTTTTGGAAACACCTTGTCCTCCTGTACCTACCAATTCTGCAACGAATGTGGTTAAGGAAACATATAACAAGTGGAACAAAGCTAATGAGACGGCGAAGTGCTATATTTTGGCTTCTATGTCAAATGTACTTCAACATCAGCATCAAGCAATGTAAACAGCCGCTGACATGATACTAAACCTTGGAAACCTTTTCGGGACGCAGAGTCAGGTTGCCAAGTCAACGACAATCTGGAATATAATGAATAAGACAATGAAGGAAGGTCCATCCGTAAGGGACCATGTCCTCAAGATGATGGGCTATCTCAATGAGATAGAAATTTTGGGAGGATCAATTGATCCAAAATCCCAAATAGATATCATCCTTCAAAGTCTACTTGCTAGTTATCAACAGTTCAGGGTGAATTACGATATGAATAAAATGAACTATTCATTGCCTGAGTTGTTGACATAACAGCAATCGGCAGAGGGCCTCATGGCCCAGACTAGGGAAGCCCTGATTGCAGCTACTCATTCTTCTTCGGGCTTTCAGCCCAATAAGGGGAAGAAGAAAAATGAAAAGGCATCTATGGGCCCTAATAAAGGAAATGGCAAGAAAAATGTGAATTCTAAGAAACAAACTGGAACATGTTTTAAGTGCGGCAAGAAAGGGCATTGGAAGCCGGATTGTCCACTCCTATAGAATGGCAATGACACAGGTATGCATGCAGCCTATGTAGTAGAATCATGTTTAGCGGGCGTTTCTACCCATTCGTGGGTAGTGGATACGGGAGCCACTGATCATGTTTGCTTTGATCCTACTTTAATGCAGATGACAAGGCAACTACATGAAGGCGAGATTTATATCCAGCTCGGGGATGCCACGAGAGTGGCGGCCATTGCAGTGGGAGTTATCTATTTATAGTTTTCTAGTGATAGAATTTTGGTATTGAATAATGTTTTGCTAGTACCTTCGTTTAGAAGGAATTTAATTTCTATTTCTAAACTAGTTTCTGATGGATATACGATTTCATTTAATGATGCTTGCATTATTCAGAAATGTGGTTCGTTTATCTGTCATGGTACAATGGAAAACAACTTATATACTATAGTAAATACAACTCCCACACAAGTAAAAGAGTCTAATAGCACATCAACTTCTTCAAGAAAGCAGAAGTCTCCTTCTTTTACAATGAATGTAACGTACTTATGGCACCTAAGACTTGGACATGCCAATCCTAGGAGGATCCAAATGTTGGTGGATCAAGGTCCACTTAAGGATCTATCTATGGAACCTTTTTAAACCTGTGAATCCTGCTTAGAAAGCAAGATGACCAAGAGACCCTTTAAAGATAAAGGGTATAGGGCCAATGAAGTACTAGAACTCATTCATTCTGATGTATGTGGTCCAATGTCAACTGAAGCTAGAGTAGGTTTTCAGTATTTCATCACTTTTATTGATGATTACTCGAAAGAAGGATTTGTTTATTTGATGCGCCACAAGTCAGAATCCTTTGAGAAATTCAAGGAATTCAGAGCACCTGTGAAGACGCTTCATAGTAAAACAATCAAGTGTCTACGGTCTGACCGTGGAGGCGAATATTTTAGCAATGAGTTTTTAGACTACTTGTCTCAAGCGGAAATACAATCCCAATTGACTTCGCCTGGCACACCTCAACAGAACGGCATAGCTGAAAGAAAGAATTGAACACTCCTTGAGATGGTTCGATCGGTGATGAGTTATGCTCGATTACCCATTTCGTTTTTGGGATATGCATTGGAAACAACTTCCTACACGCTAAATAACTTACCATTAAAATCAGTACAAACAACACCACATGAGTTGTGGACTGGACGTAAGTCAAGTCTAGGATATCTCAGAGTGTGGGGTTGTCCAGCACATGTGTTGGAGAAAGATCTTAGTAAATTGGAATCACGTACTGAGGTATGTCTATTTGTAGTCTTCGTGACAAGAAGGTATTCATTAGCACGAATGCCAGATTCTTAGAAGAAGACTATGTAAAGAATCATATATCCAGTAGTATGGTTGCTCTTGAGTAAATAAGAGAAACCATAACACCAATTGTTCAAGAAAACACAACACCTACAACAACAACTTCTACACCTCAGATTGTAGTGTTTCGTCGTAGTGGGAGGGTTACTAGAGAACCCGACAGATTCATTGGTGTAGGAGAGTCTTCGGACTTAGTACCTGACTAGAATGAATCCGATCCCTGGAACTACAAAGAAGCGGTAGAGGATTCAGATAGTCACTCTTGGGAAGCAAATCCCGCAGGGATTCTCTCTCTCTCTCTTCCTCCTAGTTGAAAGCATAAGGTTTGACGATTCCCACTGCAGCTGATCCAATGCTCCTGCCACTAGATTGAATTCTTGATTTTGAGATTTTCAGTGTTTTGGAGGTAAATCTTCTCGAGAAATGTGAATTCATTAGTTGATTGAGGAAGCACTGAATATTCTCTCACCATGATCATGTGCACATCCATGCCGTTATATAGCAACAGAGCTTGGATTTTTCTCAGAATATATATAAATTGGTTTGGCAAGGTTAATATAATTAGACAATTATCATCAACTTAGTGATTTTGTAACAGAAAAATTAAAGAATGGTTTTTCTAGAAATGAAAATAAATTGTTAGGTTAAATTCTATTATTGGCACATATATGATTTGATAACGACCAAATTATAAATAAATATTAAAGAAATTGACGTTGATACATCGATTATGTAATCAATATGGTCTTTGATATGCGATTTTCTAGTATTTCTCCTTTTCCATATGTTGGACAGGAGAAAATCATATTCCTAAAATCATAAATCATAGTCGGTCTATGTAATATTCAGACATTAATAATGGAGATTACAAATTATTATTCAGTTTATCATCATAGAATCCAATGTAGACTAGTTAAGTTTATCATAAACTCATATTTAGAGGCTATTTAGTATGTCCCCGTTATTGTTACAACATCAAATAAATTTTTATGTACCACGTGTTTAGATACGTCATGTTCTAAAATTACATGCATAGCCGGAATACAACCCAGTTACACATTAAAGAAGCATTATATTGTATTCAATGCACAAACATATTTTAAAAATGACCGATTTCAATTCACTTAAAAGCACTGTAACAACTATATTAGTGGAATTCACCATCGCAAGTATCCAATCAAATTGTGAACGGTGGCTTCAAATGGACTTGTATATCATATAATAAACTAAAATTGAATTGTAATACCTTGTAACATCACATAATTTCAAAAAAATTAGATATGATTCACAAAATAAAGTTGATAACTTCATACCAAGTAGTAAGAAATGTCTACATAATAAAATAACAAATAAGACAATATGACCTTTTAGAAGAATAATCAATATTAGGATTAGAGTGTAATCAATCATAACTGAAGGACTATATAATTAAATCCAATTTTTGGGACTAAACTGACACATACACCTCATATATAGGGACTAACTCAATATACATTCAAACTTATGGGGCCAATTAGCAAATAATTATTTAAATCTTGGGCCCAATTGATAATATTGTAAATTATGAACGAGCAAAAGAAAATTGCCGTCCACTAGACTCAAACAATTAACGAAAATACCCATCGCCTAAATCAATCCCTTTCTTCCCCAAATCATCGCTCTCCACCGCGACAACAAACGACGCGGCTCAGCCCTCGGCGCTGCCATCTTCTGCTGGCCTTTGAATTGCTTGTTTGCATAAACGAATTGCTTGCCTCAGCCTCTGCTTATCGCGATTGCATTTTTGCTCGCCGTCATTGATTTCAGTGGGTGAGTTGATTTTTGGCACTTTGTTGGATTCGTCTGTCAATTGCTATTGTTTTCAATCAGACTTTATGCTCGAATTCGATTTCCCCCAAATTTGATCAAACCCTAGCTGGATGTCGTGTTTAGCTTAACCGGCTGTTTGCGATTGATTTGAGACTGGGAATTTGATTGGGATGCTTCATTTTACTATTTTTATGATGTTATACATGTGATCAGGGTTCTGTACTACTTGATTTTGTCAGAAATTAGTTTAGTTATGGCTTGATGTTGGTCAAGCAATTGATATTAATCTTGTTAAATGTTTATGTTATGCTTAAGACTGCCTCCAGCATGTATCTATCAGTTGAAGATTGAGTTTTTATCGCGTTGGCTTTATTCAAGTTAGGGGCTTGTGCCACCACCTAGATGCATCACATTCCACTAAGGAATAATATTGAAACAAAGAAGGCATCACTGCCAAACTATGTGGGAAAAACCATTGCTCCAATGCACTTCTTATATAACTTCATGTACTAGGGTGCTTCTAACATAACTTTTGTTTGAAGTGAAGAATTTCCTAGTTGATGTTCTAAACATGTGAATTGAATGTTGCATAGCAACTTAAGGACTCAAGATTAAGTTTGTGATGTGCTACAAAAAGTACAGGAGGTAGCTCCCTGTATGTGATGGGATTGCATCATGTGTGCATGCTGAACTTTGTTATATCTTTTTGAATTCTCAGTTGATTTGTCTAGCTTGATACCCTTTCTTTCTGAAGTTCTCATGAGTTTCATTTTACAGGAACTCTGGTCAGATTTGGTTCTGTCGTTCAGTGGAACTTTGACTTTTTACAGCTGCAGTTCTCCAACTAGTTTTTCATGGTTTCTGCATGGAACTCCGACTACATATTTGTTGAGCCAAATAAACTATGAATATGCAAACGCACCATTCTGGGCAGTTCTCAGGGCAGGTACCGAACCAAGCTGGTACCATGTTGCCTGGGCTACCACAGCAAAACAGAAATCCTATGCCTAACCAGATGCAAAATCAGAGTATGCACCGGAGTATTCAGAATACAGATCCTGAATATGTGAAAACACGCAGATATATGCAAGAAAAGATGTAAGAGTTTTTCATTATTTATATCCATTATTGAAATACTTCCATGTTTTATGATTGCTACAGGGAACTAGTTTATGCTTTCTCAATGTTAGATGTCATGATTTTTGATTTGTTAGAAATAGGACAAATGTAAAGCTACTTTCTTGGAAATGTGTTACGAAGAAAGCAGTTTTTGGTTCCAGTAAGATTTTTTACAGTTGTACTTGCTCCTTTCAAATTTACTTGAATTTATGATTTCTTTTTGCAGTAGAACACTGTCTCTTGATTATTGACAATAGATGAGCTATTGGATACATGTCTGCATTAGCCTTACCCAAAGCAAGGCATTCTAGAAAATATTAGCCTGATAAACTTCTGCACTGTGCTAACTTGTCGTGGAAGACAAGCTTCCTGAAAAGCTTCCATGTTTTCATGAATTAAGCGCTAGATATAACTTCATACACATGCTGCTTTTAATTTTCAGGAGACGCTAAAGTTGATGATTTGCTCTTTTGCAGATGGGAATTTCTTATGCAGCGGCGTCAACAATCTCATGAGGTGTCCCATAAGAAAATGATCGATTTAGTTAAACGCTTAGAAGAGGCTTTATTCAAAAGTTCCACGACAACGGTGTGTAGCATGTTATTCTTCCTTAATGACATCACTTATACTGCATCATTTCCTCTGATAATATATTTCTTCTTCTGATTTGAAAAAAACCACTTTTGTGAACAACATCTTTTTCTTGTAAAAAAAATGTGTGGAAGTGTTTTCAGGTGTATCTAAGCTTTATTTACTAGAACTAAGATTCATTTTCCTGTGGGTTGTGTCAGGATGAGTACTTGAACCTAGCAACTTTGGAAAGCCGTCTCCATGTTCTGATTAAACGACTGCCTATGAGTAATCACAACCAGCAGTTCTCTCATGCTAATTCGTCTCCTTCTATTGGTACAATGATTCCAACTCCTGGATTGCAACAAAGTGGAAGTTCTAACATAAAGGGGACTCAATCTGTAGATAGCTCACTTATGGTTAACAATAACTCCAATATGATTGGATCAAACAGTGTCAATTCTGGGAACTACATGATGCATGAAAATGGGTCTTCTAGCCATGTCCATGGTGGTATTTTTAGTTCATCTGATGGTACTTCTTGTATTCTGATATATGGCGTTAATCTTGACTTGACCATGCACTTTTATCTAACACGTTATTTCTTTTAGGAGCTCTGTCTGGTGGATATCAACAGTCATCTTCTGCTTTCTCTGTCAATTCTGGGGGAAATAGCATGGTTACATCCATGGGTGCTCAGAGGATGGCCAGTCAAATGATGCCTACTCCTGGATTTAATAATTCCAACACTAGTGAAGTGACTAACAATGCTAATAACCAGTTGTTCATGAACATGGAGTCATCCAATAACGTTGGCGCATTTCAAGCTGGTGAATCTTCTATGCTATCGCAGCCTATGCAGCAAAAGCAGCGCATTATTGGTCAAAACAGTCGTATCTTACATAATATCGGGGGCCACATGGGTGGTGGAATCAGATCTACACTGCAGCAGAAGTCTTATGGGTTATTGAATGGGCCCTTAAATGGGGGGCTAGGCATGATGGGTAATAATATGTCCATGATGAATGGTTCTGGAACAACTGAGGGCTATTTATCAGAGACAATGTATGGAAACACCAACAAGCCCATGCATCAAAATTTTGACCAACAGCAGCGACCAGTAATGCAGGGTATGGATTTCTTTCTTCAAGACTTCTCTTTTTCTTTTGTGCGCATGTGATATGTTATGAATACAGAACAATAGTGTTAAATAATAAGAAACTTTATCTCGATTGAGCTCTTATGTTTTTGTCCTCACTCCAAGATATTCTGTGTGATAGGTGATGGATATGGAATTAGTGCTTCTGAGGCCTCAGGGTCGGGAAACTTGTATTCATCGGTTGGACCAATGATGAACAATCAGAGCTTGAATGCTGTATCTATGCAGTCGATGCCAAAGACAAACTCTCCTATGATGAGTAATAGTCAGTTGCATGTACACTCTGTGCAACAACCAACGACAACTGTGAAATCTCAACCAATTGATCAATCGGAGAAAATGAATTTTCAGCCACAGTATTCAGTTAGAGAAAATCTTGCGCAACCTCACCAACATCAACAATTACCGCAGCAGTCTCATCAATTTCAGCGCCAGCATTTTGTCCAGAATCAGGTCCAACAAAGGCTAACCCAGAACCAGGTTGCGGTAAAGAATGAACCTTTTAGTCAACCTTATGCATCGACAAATTCTGAGGCAAAGCCAGGGCATGGGTCAGAGAATCGTGATGAAGGTATGCAATCACAAGGCTCCGACCCCTTCGATTTCTCTGATATACACAGTCAGTTCCAACATAACTCTATGGAAGACCGATCTAGAGGTCAGATGCTGTCCCATCAATCTGGTCCACAGGATGTGACTTCGTCACTCAGTCAATCTTCTGATCAGATGCAACAGTTTTTGCATCCACAACAATTTTCTAACTCAGCAAGTGAATTTGGTGGTCCTCCTGGTGGAATTCAACTAGATGCGGCCTTGCATGGTCAATGGTATTCCAATTCTCAAGATGTGTCTCATGTATCCGGAAGACTCTCACAGGACCAAAATGTGCAAGATGAATTCCAACATAGATTAGTAGGCCAAGATGTAGCTCAATTAAATAATTTATCATCTGAAGAATCAATAATTGGTCAATCAGATGCTTTTAGATCAGCAGAACCTCCCAGCACGAGCAATGGTGCGCGCCGATCTAATAACCTTAATCGTGAACGACAGTTCAAGAACCAACAGCGGTGGCTCTTGTTTCTGCGGCATGCTCGTCGATGTCCTGCTCCAGAAGGCAAATGCCAAGAGTCTAACTGCTTGACAGTTCAAAAGCTATTGAAACATATGGAACATTGCAATGTATTTCAGTGTCCATATCCACGTTGTTGTGCTACTAGAGTCTTACTCAATCATCATAGACGCTGTCGTGATGCAAGCTGTCCTGTCTGTGTTCCTGTGAAGAGTTATGTGCAACAGGCGCAACTGAAGGCATTTGCTCGTGCTGAGATCAATTCTCGGCAGCCTAACTCTGTCAATGGTTCCAGTAAATCATATGATACTGCTGAAATTGCTGGAAGGTCAATGCCTAAGATGAGCCCTGTGATGCCTGAAACTCCCGAAGACCTACATCCTTCCATTAAACGCATGAAAACTGAACAAGTCCTACAGCCTGTAGTCTCTGAAACTGGAACTCCCGCTGCACTGCCTTTTGCTGTAAATGAATCTCCCATTCAGGATGCGCAGCATCCTGAACAGTATCATGATTCTCATATTCCTATGAAGCATGAAAGTACTCAAGTAAAAGTGGAAATTCCTGGAAGTCTTGGACAGTTGAATTCAAAGAACATCGAAATGAAAAGGGATAACTTGGACGGTAAATATGCGCAGAAGCCCCCAAAACCTGAAGGAGATACTTTTGCATCGAAAAATCCTGTTGGATATGGTACACAGGAGGTTGTTAAGAGTGAAAAGGAAATGGGACTACCTAAGATGGAAAATCCACCAGTGCCTTCTGAGAGTACATCCAAGTCTGGGAAGCCAAAAATTAAGGGAGTATCATTGACAGAGTTGTTCACCCCTGAACAAGTCCGGCAGCATATTGCAGGTCTTAGACGTTGGGTTGGCCAGGTCAGTCTAGCACTCTTCTGTCATGTCTACTTTACCAGGCCCATAATTGCATTCTTTTTCTTATTTATAAGATTGCTGCAGACATGCTACATGGATGCATTCCGTGGCCTTTATAAGGTCCAGATTATCATTTACATGTGGAAGCATCATTTTCGTTAATTTATGTGGTTTTTCGCGAACTGATTCTTTCTTCTTTTGTTTCTGTTTGTATTCAGCCTTTTATTTTGAATTTTCAAAATTTTGGCATTGAAAAGCGATTGTACAAATATGTGGTGTCTTTAGCTGAACTTAGTACATTTTGCCTTTACTTCTTATAAAACTCATGCTTAGTCATCACTGTTCTGAATTACGATTCACCTTTTGTTACACAGAGCAAAGCAAAAGCAGAAAAGAATCAGGCAATGGAGCATTCAATGAGTGAAAATTCTTGCCAGTTGTGTGCAGTTGAGAAGCTTACCTTTGAACCACCCCCTATCTATTGTACACCCTGTGGTGCCCGCATCAAAAGGAATCATATGTATTATACCATTGGAGCTGGTGAAACTCGTCATTTCTTTTGCATCCCATGCTATAATGAGGCCCGTGGAGACACAATTGTGGTTGATGGAACTACAATCCCAAAGGCAAGGATGGAGAAAAAGAAAAATGATGAGGAAACTGAAGAATGGGTATGTCATATCTGCTCAACCACATGTTCTGTTTTGGCCATGAGAAATTTTCCTTGTGTTACTAAAAATGTACTCTATGCAGTGGGTTCAATGTGACAAGTGTGAAGCTTGGCAGCATCAGATCTGTGCATTATTCAATGGTAGAAGAAATGATGGCGGACAAGCGGAATATACTTGTCCAAATTGTTATATGGAAGAAGTTGAAAGAGGAGAACGTGTGCCATTACCACAGAGTGCTGTTCTAGGAGCAAAAGATTTGCCTAGAACAATTTTGAGTGATCACATGGAGCAGCGATTGTTTACAAAGCTGAAGCAAGAAAGGCAGGATAGAGCAAGGGCTCAAGGAAAAAGCTATGATGAGGTGATCTGATTTTTCTTATGTTTTTTGCATTTCCGATTCCCATCCTCTGGACGCTCACATGATGAGATGTTTGCTAATGATGTGTTTCTCTCAATATTGAGATTTGTTATAAGTTGGCTGAGATGTGCATGTGATACACCTAGTTTGAAACCTCTTCTCCATTAAGCTTACATGGATTAACAGATATCTTAAATTTCAAATTAAGATGCGAGTTTGAAGACAAGTAATTCCAAACCTCCCTTTTCTCTCTTTGAAAACACTACCAATCAGAAGATGTTAAAGAGTATGATGAACTGAATACCAATTTCCTTAAGTGGAAAATAAACTATATGACAAGTTGAATCTAAATATGATACATATTTTTCCCAGTTTTTTCATGATTCCAACTAATATGGCTATTGATGTTACTTTTCCAGGTCCCAGGAGCAGAATCACTTGTTGTTAGAGTGGTGTCATCAGTAGACAAGAAGTTGGAAGTGAAACCAAGATTTCTTGAAATTTTTCAGGAGGACAATTATCCAATGGAATTCGCGTATAAGTCTAAGGTGTGATATGTACACGAATCTATTGGGAGATTACCCAACATAAGAGTTTCTGTACCTGGTTTAGTTCATGTACATTCAAACCGAAATCCAAAACTTGGAAGAGCATCCACTTTTAATAATTTATCATTATAAAAGTTTTACACCCTGCCTTGAGAAAAGACGTACAAAAGACTGTCATTTTTAATTGAGAGACAACTCTAAGATGTGCCCAAAGCAGATTACTAGTATCGCTTGATTTGATGGAATCCTTATATGTTAACTTAGATTAGTTTGGTATTTTGCATATAGCAGGAAATTAACTTTTTCTGGTATTAGATTCATGTTTCATCTATAATTATTAACACATGTTTCTATGTTCCAGGTTATATTATTATTTCAAAAAATTGAAGGTGTTGAAGTATGCCTGTTTGGCATGTATGTTC
>JAYDZE010563705.1:0-12446 GCA_034509125.1 Monilaria moniliformis | reverse complement strand
GGGGGGGGGGGGGGGGGCGGCCGCCCCCTCCCGCCCCCCCCTAAATCCGCCACTGAGTGGGGGGCGTGATATCCTCACGCACACCATTGAGAAAGCATATATCACAATAGTGATGCAAATGAGTTATCACTTGTTCGTAAAATATTATTTTTTTGTACTTATTGGTAAAATATTATAAATTTATAATACCTCCATCTCATCCCAGATATATGCACACATTTTTTAGACACGAATGTTTAAGAAAATTGTATCATAGTTTAAAAATGTGTAAGTAATAAACTTATTTAAAGGTGCGTGAATAATAAAAGTGTTTAAAAAAGTAGATCAAAATATATGATATGCTAGACCATATTAAATTCAGCACATCTCCAGCAATTTGCGGTGAGAATGTTCAATTAGTTAATTCATTTAATATTTCAATAACCCTTCCAATCCCAATATCATTAATTAGGTTCGTTTTCCCTAGTAATTTGATGTTTTATAAATAAATCTTAAAATCTCCAATCTAGTACATGTATACTAGACCATATTAAATAAAATTGACTGAGAATCCACATTTGGTAAGACTCGAATAAAAAACCTTTCACTATAAAAAGATGCCAAGAATTTCATTAAATTTCATGTTCGTGGGTACTTATAATGGGACCAATTAGCAATTAAGTGTGCATGTATACATTCCATTTAGCACTTGACACCCGAACTCCTCTTTTTGTGTATGGGTCCTAAAAGCATCATTATTGATCAATTATTTGATGTCAATTCATCCTTGTCGAACCAGGACTTAATTACTCTTTGTGTGTGTGTTGTGAACTTATCATATATGTATGGTAATGTACTTCTTATAGAAAACTAATTGTGCATGTGTACATTTAAATAAATTACGTTTCGAATAGAGATAAAATCCAATAAATACGTGCACTTTCTTTATTTCTTTCTTCTAGATTGCACGTGATAAAGATGCATGATCGAGGGAATACTTCCACATATAATAATAATAATAATAATAATAATAATAATAATAATAATAATAATAATAATGTAAGAGAAAAACATTAGCCATAAATTCGAAGTTGCAGAGCAAATTAAATTTGGGAAGTACCTGTATCCATTACGATTAAATTTCTGGGTTATGCTTCCACACACACACATGAAATGGAAATGAGGATGGTGACAAACTATTGTACAACATTTTTTATTGATATATACAATTCCTATACAAAAAAATAAAATAAAAAATCATTGTCAAGATAAAGTTATATATAGACGCCAATTATAAAATAAGCGATTCAAAATTTCATGTGCCATCCCTTGTTCTTTTGTCGGAAAAATAGAAGGGCATAAACAGATTAGTTGAGCATATCGTTTATTTATTTCCCAATAATAGTTTGCCTCCAACATTAACTTAGACAGACTCCACATCGCAAGCCTAACAAAAAATCTATTCGGTCACAATTCATAATAAAAGCATTCTCCATAATTTTATTTTATTTTTTAATTTTGCTACCATGTGATTTTAGTCGTATTTTAATCTTGACTTGGATCAATAATTAACACAATTTAGGACATGTAATTAAAAGGACCCGATAAAGAAATTCCGGCACTTGGAATTATAAACTCAAAGTAGCAATTGAGTTATCAAATAATTTTACAAGTTGGGTCTTCGACAAATACAAAATTTTGCACATGTTACGTGATACGAGCTGTTGGAAAGTTGGTGTTAGGTTCCATTCAGTTAAATGATGTGAGTCTGCATTTGAACTTTGGTTTTTGATTACCGGAGAAAGTTATCTCTTATACATAACAGATTGATGTAAAATGTACGATGGATTTAAATTATAGTGTGATCCAATTCAGTGGCGGATCCAGAATTAAAAACGGAAGGGATGGAATTAGTTGCGTTAAACTAAAATTTTCAGCAATCTTCTTCTTTTGACAGACCGACGGCTAAAAAAGGGGTGACCATGGCAATTTTCCGACTGAGGTAAGGGGAAATTGCCCGTCAGGGGGTTGGCCGCCCCCTCCCACCCCTCCTGCATCTGCCACTGTTCAAATTTAAGACATTCTTACTAAATACTAGCAATCAACTCGTAGGTAAAAACGTAAGCCGTCCCTATAATCATACGTTAATTAATCAGAGATTATGAAATCTGCCGCTGTTTACAATACGGTTTGAGAATGACATGTTTGATTAACTATATGCATCTTCCTATCATTGCACAATTATAAATGACAAAATTGCAATCAAAGTGGAAATCCATCGAATGACTCTATCATATGATGGTCTTTTTACTAACAAAAAGTTAGCTCCATCACTTTTACAAACTTACAATAATCTTTCCAATATTTTAATTGCACATAAGGTCTATATTCTTTATTTTTCAAAGTAAAAGCATAGTCAAACACTTTTATAGAACTTACAAGTTTTTTTAAAAAAATTTAAAATTATATTAATTTTCTGATAACAACTTAACATATTAGTATATGATTATAAGAGTTGATTATTTCAACAACCACCGGAAGCCATCATTTAATGAAGTCTCCATTCCTTGAGCTCCACTTTAACCCACCAACAGGTCCAACCCCTCACTCCCTGCCCCAAACTATAAAGGAAAAAAGAAGTCTTTATAAACTTAAGTCACGTGGTTTTAGTGAGTAATTACAATCTGAATGAGTGAAATTAGGTGCTTTGATCTGCCTAAAATATTTGGTAAACTTAAGCTAAGAATGAATTTCATAAATAACTGTCCGCAAATTAGGATGGTTGATTAAAATCGGAAGTTCCATTTTGATTACGCGTAGTTTATACACATATGATTGGGTGATTTGGTGAATTTCAATGCTTAACCTAATTGCATATGCGTGCGATCGCCTCCCGATTTTATTATTTTTAACATTATCTTGTTATATTTTTTAAACTATTTCATTTATAATCCTTCCAAGATTTGATGAAATCCAGTTCGCTCCATAATCTCGAGTTCTACGTGAATTAACTGAGGATAGGCCTTACTTTATTCTGGCCCAAACAACATTCACAAACCGGACTCACAATTTTGAGGATCGTAATTTAAAGATGATCCAATTTTACTTCTGAATGCACACAACTCATGTTTATGTCATACTTTAAGGCGAGTCAAGAACCATCTTCTCACACCCTAAATTCATATCTCATTATCTCATAATATATATATATATATGATAATACTAGGGTGAAACTATTCCCTTAGTGCTTAACTAAAACTAAATAATAATAATTGGATTCTAAAACAGACGGTTATGATTTTTCAAATCATGCGCTTCATTATACATCTACCGTAATATTATTAAAATGCTAAAATAGAGGCAAAAAATTTAATGCAAGATTATATATATGATTGTTTTCTTGTTTTGTGGAGTCATTAACTCCACTAAATCTACCCATATTAATTGTTCAAAAAAATTCTCATAATATTAATTATTTTATGGATTCATTAACGCCACTAAATCTATCCATATTAATTGTACCTAAAATTTCTCATAAATATTATAATGAATATCGATAATGCAAATAAATTTTAACTGACTAAGATTATCATCTTATAGTTTAAATTTTTTTTTTACAATAGATAGATTTTATCATTATAACTTATAATTATTAGCACTTGTATAAAGCATTATCATTATAGGGGACACAATTTATCATTGTATAATAATACGTTTATCAATATAAAATAAAAAATCATTATAATACAAAATAATATATCATTGTACAATGTGGATTACATCATGAATCAACACAAAAATATAACATATATAATTATAAGAAATTCATTATAACTATGTTTCATCATTATTTTGTATTACTACGATTTAAATTGCTTATTAATGTTAATTATCATAACTACTAGAAGGATATCATTATAATGAATATCTATAATCATTATACGAATTCATTTTAGTCCAACCACTTACAATATATTCCATATCAGAATCAAATCCAACTAATTAAGCAAGAAGAGTTAATAAAATATAGATAATGCACGAAATAAAAAGAGAAGTTAATCCCATGTTTTTCGGTACTTAACAAAACAAAAAAAAATGAATTTACTTTCATGCCCTTTTTGCTTAAATTAATTAAAAAAATTTAATGACACATGGCGACATTAATCACGGTTAGATCAACAAATCGAACAGTTATAAAATGGTCTTAGTTCTGCAATAAGGAAGCGTTCGCATTTGAATACAAGAGTGTGTTCAAATGCGAACCATAGCTTAATGCATATTTAAGACCAAATATTAATAGTATGATTTAGAGATTCGGTGGTTAAGCATTACGCCACGTGGCACTATTTTTTAAGATTATAACCGTAAAGGTCATTTATGTCATTTTTTATTTTTCGGTTATGATAATTAACGAGTTTTATGGAGAGTGATTGTTATGCTCAAAGGTGGGATATATTTTCAGGTTTTTGATAGATTCCTATCTTCCAATTTTATTTTATCTGCAATTTATGTTATAATGACAGTTGCCACATATTTTCATTCTCCAAAAATATCTCATAACTCTAAATTCCATATAACCCTTCCGATTTAAATTATCTTTTTAAAAACCATATATCAAATTAAAGGTGATTTTATGAGGATTCCAATGAAATTCTAATTGCATGCATATGTTCACATAAAAAAATTTGCATGAAAAAAATATATGTAAGTATCTCAGCAAGCTTGTGTTATGATGAATTAAATTCAATGTTGTGATGATATACATTTTGTATTATGATGATGTAAATTCAATATTGTGCTGAAAAAATGGATGCAAGATCTGATTCTAAGGTATTTCCATCGTTTGTCGTATTTTATTCCCGATTGAATATGTTTGATTATTAAAGTTGCGCCTTACAATGAGGTGTATCTTGGGAATTAATGATATATTGAACTTTGTATAATGAGATAGTGTATGTATTAAGATGATATGCTTACGTTTAATAAATATATCATGCTAATTATAAATACATAATATAAGATCATTATTCACTATACTTTTATTGTAATGTTCGTTATGATGATTATCAACTATTACGTCAAGTATGCATATTAATTATTGAACATAACATTTTTTTGTGTTTTCTTTATTCCTTGTTGTCGTTTTATTACTTTTGGATCATATAAATGAAGAATATGCACATCATAAATGTTGTGTATTAGAACATTACGTATGTTCTAATCCATTCCAATATAATATATTGAATTATGAAAGTTGCTCGTTACAATGATGCATAATTTAGAATATAATGATATATCACACTTTCTATAATGATACAAGTAATGTTGTATGATGATATGATTTATAACTGGAGAGATTTAACTTGTACGATGTTTGGCGATGAAGATGCGTATTGAAGCAATACTATGTTAGAAATGCGTGTATATTTTGCTAAAAATCAATTATAATGATTGTGTTAATATTCTCGTGTAACAATTATAGCCCTATAATAATTTAAAAATATTTATATAATGATATATATTTTCCTTAAATCATGTCTATCCATTTTTAAATTCAATAAATTATATTTAATTTTTTAATTAATTCTACATTAAGAATATAGTTTAACCTTGAAGCACTTCTATATATATTTGGTTTACTAATATTTGGTTATATTTGAACCCCAAGAACAAATAGGTTATCGGTACGACACATGATATGGTACTCTTGTCAGGTTACCGTGCATTGACATATTATATATCATTAGGTAAATAGATTAGTGATAGCAGATTAGTATTTAATAAGTTATTTCTTTTTATGTCAATACGACAATGATATAGCTCATACAAGGACGATAAGTTCATACACTAATTGTGATTGCCGTATCTTATTACAGCATTTTGTTAATAATAATCTACCCTATTTATATGGTGGCCAATATGATTTGGATAAGATTCACAAAATTTTAGAAATAATTAGTTTTTCTTAAGAAAAAACTAGCCTAAGTTTGTTTCATATTAAAATTTTAAAGTTAGGAAAGGGGACCAAAACCTACTTACCATCCATCATACCATTCATAATATTGATGAAAACGATGAAATGAAACAAGTCACTTGTGCTGATAAAATTTGTAGTCGAACTGCAAATCCTGGGTCCACCATTGATGAATCGAGTGAGCTTCCCTGCAACTCCCAATTTTCCTAGCAGTAGTGCTCATTCCTTCCATATCCTCCCTATGTATTTCGAGCATATCGAATCCGAGGAGTTCACGAACAATTACGGTACCCACGCCGCCAACACTATGAACGGATCCTCGTCTTTGACCTTTGTCCTTGCTCTTCGGGCCCAGGGCGGATTGAAGAGGTAGGTCTCGAGATGGAACCCTAGCAGCAGCGCCACTTGAGGTTGTTGATGATTAGCTGGAGGTTGTTGATGATTAGCTGGAGGTGGAGCCTGTGGTCCTGCTCTGAGTTTCCTTTTAAATTGTGGCGGCAGTAGACTCCTTGGGCTAGGCTGGTTGTCACTGTTCTTCTGTGGGCTAGGCTGACTCTACGGTCTTCAGGAATGATGGTCCGCTGAGAGTGAGACTGAAAATCTCTCTGCTTGATTTGGGTCCTGGAACAAAAACAGTGGAGCTGACTTGGCTCTTTCATTTTGATTAGGGTTGAGTCTGAGGCCTAGTTTTCTTCAAGATATCATATCGTATCTCATAATTTATTAAGGTATTTCTGATTAGTATGTTAATTAAATATGTGACCATATAAATATGACTGCATGCACGAGATGAAACCGAAAGACAAATGTAACCATAAAACAACAATGGAGTTCACCCAGAAGCTGCAAACCAATTACCAGAACATACATTTAAAGCCCATATAAAAATGACAAATTTAATTACCTTAAAGATGATGACAAGTTCATCTTGATGCTACAATTAGATTATAATAGCTCAAGTACTTATTAATTATAAGTAACAGATGCACATAAAGAGATACAGCTACTTTTAAATAAAGTCAAGCTTTACCAAAAAACAACAGCAAGTTGCTGACGCACAAATCAAGTCAATGGAAGTTTAAGATTAGAATATATCCCGTTGTATCAGAGATATGAGACTGGGATTAAGGTATATATCCTCATATGGTGGAATCTCTTAGGAGGCATAAATATTCTTTTGGAACTGTGACTCAGTCCACAACCAGCCCTGTACTACAAATCTTCTGATCCAAACGCTTTCTTGATCGTAATTTGTTTGGTGAACAAATGAAACAGAATTACACGACAAAACTTTGAAATGGCATTACTCTCTTAGAGAAGAAAGGATGATCAGTAATGTTTACTTTGAATTAACATAAGTAGTACAAACCACGTTTATATAGTTGGTTGAGTGCTAGTGACGTTGGTAAAACTTATATTCCAAATGCAAATCCTGCCTCCACCATTGGCAAATCCCATGAGCGTCCTTAAAACTCAGGGGAGGCGTAACGTTGAGAGTGAGATAAGCAGATGGAACAAGATGCACCGCTTCACACTCCTTCCCCACCGCAGACGACAAAATGCTCCCAACGGAATGCTTGGTCGCAAGTCTCCCAATCTTCCCTGCCCCAATCGCCTCCATATCCTCCCTATGCTTGAAATACCCTGCATATTCTGAACAAATCGGATCCGACCGGTTGATAAACAGATACGGGACCCAGGAAGACAGCAGGACAAAGGGGTCACTTTCTCGAGCATCATTTCTTCGTGTAGCAGCAGCAGCCAAGCCAGCAGTCACCAGGCTGTTGGCGAACCTCAGCCCCATCTTCAGCCTGTCGCTCGTCAGACGCTCGATAGGGGCAGAGATGAAGGGCGGATTGAACAAGTAGGTCTCCAGATGGACTCCCAGGCTCTTCACCATTTCCCTCCCGACCACCAGCGCCATGGACGATCCCAACGAATGCCCCGCCAGCCACACGTTGCCAGGGCCCACCTTCTGGACAATCTGGCGAGCGGTTTCTAGCCCCATCTGGAAACGGCTGCTTTTTTTGAGGTCGTTGATGACCAGGTGAAGGTCCAGCTTGAAGTCCTCTTCTCGGTTTCCGGGCTTTGGAATCGTGCCTCGGAACGCGATCACGTATTGCGGCGGCCCGCCCCTGTGATGGTATGGGTAGTTGATAAACTCCAAGACCGCGCCGAAATGTGACACGTCGTGGTTGTCTACCAGAATATGGACTAGTCGGAAGTTGAAAGACTGCCACCATGGAGGGGCCAGAGCTTCCGCGCCTTGCCGGTTCGATCGCCGGTCATTTTCCAGGGTGTAAACCCCCTGGACCAAGCTGGCCGCGACGGACCTTCTGTGATTGGAGTTGTTCCTGTTATCACGAGAGTCTTGTGTGAGATTATCTCTTGACTCAAAATACGTGTCTTATTAGACAAGGTTTTGTGCAGGTTTTTGTAGAATGCGGTGTTACCAATCAACGGCGGTCAGAAATGAAGGTCCACTGCGGCTAAAAATTTGACTCTCACAGGCCATTAATGCTAACTGCACAAATTAATCACCATCAATCTTATAATGGCAAAAAACAAATAATCCGATCCGACAACAATGTATTCTTCTGGTTATTGTCGATTAAATTTCTAGCCAGTATATGATATGACATGAGATCAACAAAATAAAAATAAAAATTGGAGGGTAAACCCGCAAAACAACGATGAACAAGTTGCAGTGTGTATGACGATGGTTTATACTGACCAGATATTAGTTTTGAAGCAGATAAAATTACCTTGACAGAATTCGCAAGTTCGTCTCCAGGAAGAGAGAAATCTTGAATCTATTCTCAGCACTCATCAAACTAGCTTATATCAATATATGCGAAGAGAGACCAACATGCATTTTTTTAAGACCCAAGTTGCTCGCAAATTTCTATTTTCTGGTAAAGTCAATGGGTGTTGGAGGTTTTACTAAACAATTTGAAATTTGCATTAAGTTATATATATAATTGTACGGTATGCTGATCATGTAGAGGACTGTTAGCAAATGAAAACAAAGTCAATGAATTTGGTTGACAGTTCCGCAGACCAATTCAGTGAACTTAACTTACATTACATGTCATGAACAAATCACGAAAAAAAATTTATATGGGATATTTAAAATTAATAACTCGTAGACAATGTACGTGAATAGAAAGAAGCAACAATAAGATCAAATGCGGAATAAAAGCATATTTGGTTAGTTTAAGACCACCAATTTGTTTTAGTAAGTGAGAGAGAAATGGATAGCATCATATTGGAGTGCAGTTTGGGGTAATGGTTTTTGGCTGGGGTAGCAAAATTGTATCCCATTTTTTGGAGGTGGGCCCCACTGTCATTCATCCCGATGTACGTTGCACACACGCTCGCCCTAGTGCGCAGAGCTCGGGTGCGTGCGGTACACGCCTCTGTTGTGCGACTGGGCAAGTCATGCGCCACGTTTTCTAATTCTATTTTTTTTTTGCTTTCTTTTTCTTTTACCTTTTCTTTTATTCAAAACATTTTCGTATTAGTTTTTCTTTTTCTTTTTCTGCGGTTTCGACCGTTGGTTTTGAAAATATTATTTTTATTTTAATTTATTTATTTTTTTGCAGCCAATTTGACCGTTAAAAGTTTTTTCTCTCCTTACAACTATTTTGCCAATTTTAGTCTATAAATACACTTTTTCATTTTTTTCACCATCATTCCTGATGTGGCGGTCGTTAGCACACGCAAAATAAATTTACAATTTATGCCCACAACTATGTAGATAGCGGTAAGAACATGGCCGATCACATGGAGTTGACCAATGTTTTCTCATTGTCTCACCGGTTTTACCAAAAACGGTAAGGGTTTTGGTCACAATAATCACTTTGGTCAATACGCTAAATAGAAAATAACTGAAACTAAACAGAAGAGTTGATCAAATAACAAAACTAATTTGGCCTGGACTTGAAACATTAAGTACGAACACTCATTCGGTCATTGGTGCAAAGATTTTACTACATGCTCATGTCATCAGTTTTAGTCAAGGAATGTCAGAGTCCCCTTTTTGGCGTCACGTCCCCGACAAATCCGTCTATTATCTATCCTTTCATACTATGGCAACACAATATTTATGTAGTTACGCCCTACTCTTGTCATCACACTTTGTCTAAAAATTATCGTCTAGCGTATTGCCCATAAATCATTCAAACTAGATAGACCCAAAAAAGGATTCTTACGTATGCTCCCGTGGACATGCACATTTTGCTCATGTCAGTCAATCTATCTCAAACTCGGATAAGGATCATACACCTTATTGGCTTGATTTATTGGTGATCTAGATACACGTAAGTGATTTTGCTTAGTTGCCAGCTAACTACTTCGTTAGCCCAAATCATTTTAGAACCAAATCTAACTCTTATAAAACATTAACATGCAATTGTTATTGCTCAGATTAGACCTCACGAAATTAAAGATTCATATTCAATAAGCTGTTGCCCAGATTAGACTTATGAACTTAGCTAGACATATATAAGTTGATTAAGGCAACAAAAGTAAATGAAAACATAATTAAACCATAAGAACTTTTAAAATAAATTGCAGATTAGTATAGGCAACACCTGCCAACAAAAGTAACAGGAATAAATACATTATTGCCCGCGGCCATGCATTTTATATAGAGGCTTTTCCAGGGCTTTTGGGTGTCCTATCGAAAGGAATGAGCTTGGGCATAGGATTGACTACTAAATGTTGACTTTCCTTCTTTAGCTGTTGTGCCTTGATCTTCATCTTTATCTTCTAGAGATTCACCAAGATACGCATCTTCACAGATAGGAAGATTTGATTCACTTCCTTATACACTTCTTTATATAAGATTGACTAATCCATTCCTCACAGCACCTCCTTCTTCTTCAACTCAAACTTCTGGTTTGCCTCTCTGCTCAACATCCCTCGTCTGCCCATGATGAATTTACATTGACTTAGCAAGCACTTTGCTCGCAGCTTGGCATCTGATTCAGCTACTTTGCTTAGCTTGGAGTCACTCATAATGGTGCGTAATCATCTGGTTTGAACCTTTACTATCTTGCATTGTCCAGAATGGTAGCCGCTCTGCCCAAAATGATCATGTTGCCCAAAGTATCCTCCCAGACACAAAATCAACACAAAAGACACACAAAAAACTCGATCTCCCAAGCAAGAATCAATAAAGAGCACAAATTTAGGCTCATCAATTCATCCAATCTCATTTTTCCAATTCGTCACCTCAAACTCTCACATCATTCATCATTTAAATCACCAACATTTCTCCAATTTCACATAATGTTTTCAAACTTTACCTATTTTCTTTCTTTATTCATGAATTTTGAGTTATGTCTTCATCTCGTAATAATCGTCAGCAAAGTGAAAATAAACCACCAAATGAATCACCAATTGATGCACAAATGGATGAGATATTGCGACAATATCTCGAGGACGACAACACCCATCAACGTTTGCTTCGAGCAATCGCCCAACACACTCGTCACACAAAAATATATGTGCGGCGAGACTGAGATGAGGCACACGAAAGACTTGTGGGGGATTATTTGGATGATAATCTAGCATAAGGTCCAAACATATTTAGATGATGTTTTCGGATGTGGAAAGAGTTATTCACTTGCATAGTGAATATATTGGAAGCACATGACATATGGTTTTAATGAAGACTTGATGCAATAGAAAAGCAATGTTTCATGCCACTATAAAAATGTACGAATGCCATAAGACAATTGGCATACAACGGCTCATTCGGTCACCATGATGAGTACTTGTGTGTTTAAAAAAGAACAGGGTACAAATGCTTACGTCACTTTAATTGATGTATGATTGAAATTTTTGGCACACACTGCTTGTGAAAGCCGGCCGTAAATGACTATCGTTGATTGATGCAAATGCATGAGAATAGGCATGACATTCCTTAAATGCTAGGTAGCCTAGTGGTTGTGTCTTAAGACTTGTGGATATGACATGTCTTTTTTGGAGTTGTAGGGTCAAACTATGACATTAATGTACTAAATCAGTCTCACTTGTTCCACGACATTCTACAAAGACAAGCACCTTTGATTTTTCGCACAATTGAAATAATTTTTAATTATATATTAATAATTTTAAAAATAATATATTCATGTAATTAAATTAAATTTATGGAAAAGAAAAAAAAAGATAAATAAATTATATATATATATATATATTGAAAAAATAAAGTTGTAACAGTGAAGCCCACGTAATAGTTAAAAGTGGGGTAGCACTATATTAGAATAATATTGAAATAGTGAACAATACAATAATTGTTGATATAGCACATAGCCACATAGGTAGAGCAAGAATGGGCAAAATTCTTGATTTGGGTGATTCCACAAAAAAGGTTCCCGAAATGAGAACCTTTTTTTTTTGTGTTCCGAAAATGGGAAAGACGCATTCCCGTAATGCGTCTTCACTTAAGTGAAGACGCATTCGGCGAATGCGTCTCCCACTTAAG
>JAYDZE010563694.1:0-12447 GCA_034509125.1 Monilaria moniliformis | reverse complement strand
ATTAACTACTAATAATCCGATAATTAGTAACTAAAAATCCTTATTATCATAATGTAATAGTTGTGGTTATTACATTATCAGCCCCTATTTT
Source organism: Monilaria moniliformis (assembly GCA_034509125.1). Lineage (NCBI taxonomy): Eukaryota > Viridiplantae > Streptophyta > Magnoliopsida > Caryophyllales > Aizoaceae > Monilaria > Monilaria moniliformis. The sequence continues at coordinate 12,356 of JAYDZE010563694.1, read as the reverse complement.
AAATGGCAAATTCTCAATATGGTGCATTATAAGATAAAAGTTCCAATATGGGAACTTTTTTTAATTTATGGGAATGGATAAGACGTGAGATGGTCTCGCGTCTTCTTTTAAGTGAAGACGCGAGACCATATCGCGTCTTCCATGAAACGCAGCATTTTGGCTATGCGGCCTGAAGACGCGAGATAATTATGCATCTTCTAGGAGACGCGAAACCATCTCGCGCCTCCCCCTATTCTATACAGACGCGGAATTGGGGAAAAATGCCACCAATTCGAATGCTAAACCTCTGAAAATTACTTGAAATCGTTCGTTCTGCACTGAATTTTGCTTCTCCATCCGTAGCTATGTTGTATTGCACTTGTTATTACGTTTTTTATGCATAATTATTATATGATTTATTATTTTTAATAGATTTGGGGTTTGATTGAATGTTGGAAAATCTAACTATGTTTAGATTGATTTAGATAAATTTGATAGTTATTTGTAATGTATTAAGTTGTTAAATGTGTTGTTGGGTAATTTGGTTTAGTATTGATATTGAATTGTAGTGCATATTAGGGTTTGATTGAATGTTGGAAAATTTAGTTATGTTTTGATTGATTGTAGTGTATTAAGTCGTTAAATGCGTTGTAGGTTAATTTGTTTTTTAATTGATATTGAATTGTAGTGCATAATAGGTGTTTGATTGAATGTTGTAAAATTTAGCTGTATTTATCAATCGAATTGATGTTGCAGTGCATATTAGGTTAGATTTATTGTAGTGCATATGTTAATTTGTTGATTTATTAAAATATGTCTAACTCGAACTTGTAGGAATTCTGTAATAGCTAGTTCGTCATAAGGCTCGAGTGATTTGTATTGTAGTCCAAATGATCATTCTGTATTATATCTACAACAGGATCAATTTTCACCTAAGATTTTTGCGGGCCAAGACAGGAAGCCTTGGTAGCCCGTAGATATGAGGGCAAAATATAGGATTGTAGACCCATCCATCAGCAGGTCGTGGAATACATACATAGATTTGGATTCGGCGGTATTATTTTGTGTGCAAGGCCGAATGAGCTGGATCATCATTTGATCACCGCTTTGGTCAAGTGATAGCGGCCAGAGACCTACACCTTTCATCTTCCTATCGGTGAGCGATCGTGACGCTAGAGGATGTAGAGGTCTTCTGGGGTCTTAAAGTAGATGGCTTTCCCGTGTCATGGGTGGATTAGGTATTGAATACTGAATGTTGGGTGCAGCTGTATCAGCGTCTCTTAGGCTTCTCACCTCGCGAGAAAGAACTAAAGAAAGCCGGTATTTATGTATCGGCGTTAATTGCTAGGATGAGTGAGCCTCTTGAGGATGAACTGGATGATGAGATTTACCTACAACGGACATGCATGTATATGCTCGTTCTATTGGGAGATTTGGTATTTCCTTACGGGACCGGCTGCAAAGTCCCCATGATATATCTGACATTGTTGGAGGATGTCGATATTGCTTCGTAGTACAGTTGGGGCAGCGCAACACTTGCATCATTATATTATAACCTTTGCGGAGAATCGTGCACTGACAAGAAACATATTAGTGGCCCTATTGTACTTCTACAGCTTTGGGTTTGGGAACAAATTCTCAATTTGCAACCTGAGTTCCCATATCCTTCTGTGCATGACGAGTTTACTCTCGCTGCGGCCAAGTAAGTCGGATTACATGTTGTTTATGGTTTATACATTGTTTCTGTAATGATTTTGATTTTGTGTAAATTTTGTTATATTATTAGGTGGACATGTCTTATGCACGCATCCAGATCTACTCAGCATTGCACCGAGCACTATCGGGAGCAATTGGCACGCCTGCAGCCGAGACAGGTACATTTAAGTAATTTAAAAAAAATATTAACTTAAAATTTCAGTTTCATTTAACTAACAAGAAATTATTTTTTAGTTCATATGGTCATATCAGTGCACGACCGGTGAGGCCTGTTGGCGGTCAACAACGTTTATGTTATGCTGGCATATTCTGGAGCCACAGAGAGTTATGCAGTAATTTGATCTGCCTCAACCTATCCCTATACTCATGGATACAGGATTTACGAGTAAGCATATAAACTTATCTCGTCGTGGGAAAGCAGGAAATGACTGGATGTAGCACGATGCCCAGTTCGTGGCGAGTTGGAAAATGAGGCACCACCTGGTGTAGGATGCAATGAATGACCATTCTGGGATGATGGTTCGAGAGTATATGCGCTGGTACATGACGATAACAATGACTTACATCACTCGGCCAATCATACACGCGCATGAAGATTTCATGAGTCTGTTTCCTCGTTGGATTACGCGGTATGTACTACTTATAAGTTATATTTAAATGAATTTTATGTTACTATATTTATTTTGAACTTATTTGTTTGCTTTTTTTACAGATAGAGACTTTTACTCGTATCGTTCACAAAGCGAGAGTATTTGTGTGGTCACACCCGGACATGGCCGATGTCCTACAAATGGCTGAGGATACTCTTAGGAGATTAGATCATGATCTCCATATCGACCACCCTCATTCGCACTGTACGCAGGTCGATGTTTCAATGCCTTTTAGGGAGAGAAGCCAGCGTATTGGAAGGAGATGTATACGAACTGGTGGGCATGGTGTCACGTGATTGGGTGTCATAGCAAACACAACCCGATTTTGTGTCCCAGTTCGTGGATCAATCATCTTACGTCCAGTCTGACCAGCAGTGGACTCCTTGGCCACATGAGCAGCCTACAAGAAGCATGTTCAGACACATCGAGGATCAGTCGATTCATACTTTACTGGTGTTCACTTCCAGCCAGCTTAAGAGGATGCTCATGAGGATACTGATGAGGAGGATGATGAAGAATATGTTCCTAAGACGCAACATGTTCCTGCACCTACACCAGCTGCAAGATGGAGCATTGGTCGAACTTTCGCGAATATGTTTTCGCGAAGACAATCTAAACGTGATAACAAAGGCAAATGACCTAGTAAATTCAATCTCAGTTCGTATAAGTAGATAGGTTGATGAACTGATAGCTTTGACTGTTGGATGAACTGATAGGTTTGACTGTTGGATCGTATATGTTTGATCGTTGGTCTTTTTTTGTTTTGTTTTAAGGACCTTGTTTATTTTACACTCTAACGACACTGAATATATCAGAGAGTTCCACCCGGCTGGGTGGATTTTTGTAAGCCACTATACCCGGCCAGGTAGAGGTTTCTGAAAAGTTTCAGTTCTCACCCGGCCGGGTGGGTAGTTGCGCACACTTCTACCCGGAATCATCTGCCCCGAAGGACAACGCAAATATGAGCCATCAGAATCTATGTTGTCACTGTCATTTGCTTCGTTCTTTGGAACATATGTGTTGTCTCCACCATTAGAAATGTAGTTCAAATTTAAACCTCCAAGATCGAATTCATGACTCAACCCCAAATCCTCATGCTCTGAATGTTCGTCCCTGCTTCATGAGTAGTGGTTGCCTGGAATTCTTGTTGAGTAACAATTGCAAACTCAATCATCAGTTCAATTTGACATGTTTCAACACTATCACTGAACATATATTGCATGTATTCTTATTAAGTGGCATGCCTACATAGGTATATCCATTTTCCAGAACTACAAGACGTCACCATATTATTGAGATCTTCTGGTGATGCATATTTACTCCCATCATTTCACATATCTTCGAAACTAATTCATCATATGCAATACTCTCATTCAGTACAATGTATGCTTTCGAATATGGTGGGTCATAAGCGATACAAATACCAGGAAACTGGATTATCTTACCACCCCAATATAACATCACATATAACGACATAAATTCTGCAATAAATCAATAGTTAACATCTGTCTAAATACTACATCTATCAAATAATGTATTGTTTGTTAACCCCAACATTTTCGTAAACCCTAACATTTTCCAACATATTAGTAATCCCTAGTTTAGTAAATAAATTTTACGATCAAATAAATTCAAAAATATTACAATTATAACAATGTAAATAACTTCTAAAAAACATTAAAATAGTATAAATCATATTTCGCCAAAAATTGAAATTTTTAGAATTTCCCGAATCTGAAGCAAGTGTTATGTGAAGGGGAACACTTGAAATGAATATATAAATCAAAGTTTGAAGACGCGTTTCAATCATGCGTCTCTGGAAGACGCATAACCATCATGCATCTTCAGGAGACGCATGACATAAACGCGTCTTCCAGAGACGTATAACGGTAAGCCGTTTCACTTAAGTGAAGTGAAGACGCATGAAAATCTCGCGGCTTACCCATTCTCAAATTTTTTTTTAAAAAAAAAAAAATCCTATTTAGGGAACTTTTATCTCAAATTACATTAGATCTAGAAAAAACTCTATTTTAAATAAGCAAAATAAAAAGGAAAAAAATATTGAGTTAGAGCATGCCCAAACACTCTTTCCTTCTCTTCCCCATATCCCCCTCCCACGCTCAACCTTCCCTCACCACACACACACACACACCGAGTTTGAAACCACACTGCAGCCTACTCAAGACAATCTTTATCCATTTCCTTCTGTGTGTTTTGGTGGGTTTTAATCGTTGTTTCATCTTAGTAAAATAACCCGTTTCGTCTCTAAGGTACGTTTGCACAAGCACCTTGTGCGCAGTATTTGTCTTGGGTTTAACCCTACACATCTTTGTCGTTCATTCACTCCATTCAATAATGACTGGTGTCTGGTGTCTGGTGTCGATTTCTTTAAGTTTTATCAGTTGATTTTTGCATATTCTTGTCCATTTAATTTTTTATCTTCAATAAATTCCGTGAGCTAGTGTTTTTTTCCAATAACTCTCAGCAATTCGGCTGCTAGGTTGAGGGCATTAATCTGTTAATGTTATCTGGTTTAAAGATTGAACCTTTTATGAGAATTAATGGATAAAAAATATGCCTCGGTCAAAAAAGTTATTGGCGATTGATTTTTCCGCAGAGGCTGCTACGTTTGGTTATCTTTGTAGTTATTTGGGAAATCTAGATGCTTCCATCTTCACTAACTTTTAACTTTCCTACTCTCGAAGTTGTTGTATCACTTTAGACACATAGAAGATGTAGATAGAACTAGAGGTTGTGATTTTGTTTGCTTGCTGATTTTTTCAAGTTCATGAGCTGGTTTGGAATGACAGCAAAGTATTTCCTTTGTCTATATTTTAGAATCACACAACAAGCAATTTACATATTGAGCATTGCTTATTGTTTTTCAAAGAAAATTTCAGATATGATCCTTGGATATTGCTCCAATTTAGCTTTGATATTCGATAGTATACCTGTATTAAGATGATTGTTACTAATCATGTTGTTCTTTATATTGTTTTGCTGCAGTATGCATCTTAAGATTATCTGAATTATAAATTTCCCATCTTGTTGTCGTCGTTCTGATTTTTAATGGCACTCGAATATGTCTGCAGTTGGTAGGTGGTAGCCGAGCTATGACAAATGCCTCTGTTGCTAGATTAAGTGGAATTAACAGAGCAGTGTTGCCACTTCCACGTAGGAGAAAGTTCCGAATAGCATTTACAAGAGACTTTTCAACCTGTGCTGCACCATTTGTGTGTTCATCATCATATGCCGTTTATCCCCCTGCTGCTTTTGTGTTAAATGCCCAACTCGCAGCATCAAATACCCCGCAACGCTCTGAAGAATGGTTTGCACTGCGCAAGGACAAGCTAACAACTAGTACCTTCAGCACAGCATTGGGAATGTGGAAAGGCAAACGTCGGTATGAGCTATGGCAAGAAAAAGTTTTTCCTTCAAGCGTACAGGCAGCTGAGGGCTCTAAAAAAGGCGCTATGGAATGGGGTGTTCTCAATGAAGCTGCAGCTATAGAGCGCTACAAAAGCATTACTGGCCGGGATGTCAGCTCGTTGGGCTTTGCCATCCATTCAGAGGATCAATTGCACTGGATTGGAGCTTCCCCAGACGGGCTGCTTGGATCCTTTCAGGGAGGTGGAGTTCTTGAAGTGAAGTGCCCGTTTAACAAAGGGAAGCCAGAGACGATGTTGCCGTGGAAGAGTGTTCCGTTTTACTACATGCCTCAGATACAAGGTCAAATGGAGGTGATAGACAGGGATTGGGCGGATTTGTATTGTTGGACTCCAAATGGAAGCACTATATTTCGTATTTATAGAGAGCGCGGCTATTGGCAATTGATACATGGAGTTTTACGAGAGTTTTGGTGGGAGAACGTCGTTCCAGCAAGGGAAGCCCTTGTGTTGGGAATGGAGGAAGAAGCCAAATCATTGGAGCCAACATTAACACAAACTAACTGGAGTACTTGTTATAGCCAAAAGCTTAAATTTAGCCAGGGAAGGGAAGTTGCCGTGCCGGGAGATAGCAGGTCATGTGGAATTCTTCCGTGTTCATATTATTCATTCAAGTAAGTGGAAAAGATTCTTATTATGTGGGTGACAGAATGGCTCATGATCTTCTTCTATCATTCTTTAGTTTCGATATCTTTATAATATGTAGTGGCTCCAATGCTTGTCATTCAGCTTATTTTTAATAGAAGTTCCATTTTAGCATTGTCTTGGCAATATTGTACACTATTCTCCTATTATTTTCAAACTGTACCCTAAATTTATCTGTGTTGATATTGAGTGGTGATGATAGCATGCATCCTCTCTTGATCTTGAGCAAATTTAGGTCAAATAAGGACCTCTTACTGTGATGGGATGAGAGTGTTTCCCTCACTTCCCCAAAATAGTAGCTTCATGTAGGGAGCTAAAGGCCACTCGAAAAACAGCCATATTTAGACCATCATCAAGAAACATTAGAAATTCTCCCTCTCTGCATCGTAAAAATAAGGTAGAGAGGATAAGGGGAAAACCGGAAGAACAAGAGAGAGGAGAAGATGGATATATATGAGTCGAACGGGCTGTCGTGGGCGGATCAGTGGGACCCTCAGCCGGTGCCATCGGAGATGCCTGAGAAGAAGGAGAAAGATGAGTCTGAGAAGGGCAAGAAGAAACTAATCAACTTCAAATGGGTGAAGAACTTGTGCAAGAAATCCAAGAATAGCACACACAAGGCTTAGATCAATCTGATTAGGGCTGCGCATATATGTGCCTGTATTTTTCATACAACAGCAGATATTTGCTATTAGGATGCTATCTTGAACTTGTATCCTTCTTTGAATTAATTCCATAGTGTTGTTTCTCAAGTGAAAATTATACTTTATATCCTGAAATTGTATTTTGATAGTACTAGCTAGTTGATACTATGAGTTTGAGCTCTTAACAAATCTATGAGCGGAGCAAAGTTAGTGTCCTCTTTTTAATTCAAGGGAAATGGTTTACGTCTATGGTTAATGACAACATAACCTATTTCTTAATCTTTACATTTCACAATTATCTGTGAATCCACAAAATCAGGAGATGCATGCATCACATGCGACAATTCAAATCGCACGTGTCAGAGCAGCACTTGTTTTCATTTTTTTTTTCTTTTCCATACTATTATTTTTAAATATCTTTCACATTACATATTATTCTATTTATAAAGTAAATATGTTTAATTAATATATTATGTTAATAAAGTTATTAGTGCTTATGCTAAAAATAAATGTTAAACAATAACAAGTGTATAAATGAATGTATGTAATATGATAGTGGGGCTCATGTATGCTAATCTTTGGAAAGATATTTTTAAGAAAAGTCTAAAAGTTAAGTAGTCAAGTACAAGTAACCATAGGGATGATAGGGGTGTGTGTCTGTATTTTTGCATCGAGACAGAAAGAAAACCGAAACACAGGATAAAAACTCGTAAGATATACTACTCCATCCGTCCGTCAATAGGTGACCCATTTGAAAACGGCACGGATTTTAAGAAATGTAAGATAATGTGAGTGAAAAATTTAGTGGAACGTGAGTCTCACTTTTATATATTAGTTTTATAATTGAATGTAAGTAGAATGAGTTAGTGGATTGTGAGACCTACTTATCAAAAATAGTAAAAAGCAAATAGGACATATAATGGCGGATGTACCGAAATGACAAAATGAGACTTTTAATGGCGGACAGAGGGAGTAGTATCTAAGCATTTTTGCAATATAAAGGTAATACGTCATACATTGGGGGGGGGGGGGGGGGGTTGAATATAATACTAAATTACTACTATTATGAACATGTATTTAAATAATTCAATTTCCCACAGCCTACTTCATTCGAAGATAATGTTATAAGCCACACCATATTGAATGTATGTCACTAGCATATCATCTAAAATATTTTTTTTATTTAAAATACAAATACTCTAAGATCGATCACTTTTAGAATAACCCTAAATTTGTGAATACCAGTAGCACAACAACAAAAGACAAAGAAGCTGAAAGTAACTGGCAATTCAACATCAGTGCCAAGATGAGCTTTACAACAACAGCTAAATAAATTTCCCAATATTTTCAAGTGTTGAATAATGATACATGGGAGCATATGCACCAACATAAGATACTCCCAAGAACTGCAATCCAATGACAGTTTCTATATGCATCAAATCTTGAGTTATACAAGATTATATACAACTGAACATGTTCTAGCTTCTCATGCAATTCTCCATGTCAACACATCCAATCCCTAGTTTTCACCCTCCTATTTATTTCAAGAGTTTATACTTTTTATGTTTTTTTTTTTTTTTTTGGTCTTTTTTAACCTTCCCTTTTTGGCTTCTTTTTTTAATCACAAACAATCTCGTAAAACCTGGAAGCCCCATCAAGATCATCATCTCCCCGCAGTAGAGTACCCAACTTGCCCCAACAAGATTACCATCTCCTCTAAGTAGAGTATCCAACGGTGGAATTGGATAGCCAAACGACTACCAAGTATCTTCTTCTTCTGAGATTCAAAGCCATGGAAACTGAAGTGATAACTTACATAACATCGAGCTCCACAGAGTCGACTTTCTCATCCAGCTTGTCTTGGTACGCGAGCAGCTGCTTAAAACAATCCGAACATAGCAATTCCAGACAGAACGTCTCCTCAAATTCAGTATCATTAATACACCGGCCACACTGAGCACACCTTCCTATACAGAGAGTGCATGCTCTGCACACCTCGGATGACTTATCTTTAACCTTACAGCCTTCAATTGGACAATCATAAACCAATCTGAACTTCTCACATCTCAAACACATTTCAATATCAATTGTGCGGTCATCATCATGTGGAAGATAAAAGTTCCCTCTGTGATAGAAATGTGGCTTGTGAGCACTTTCAATCTTCTTGTTCCCGGAACACAATAACGAGTTCAACTCTTCGAAATGCTCGTGGCTCACACCATAGAGGCCACCAATTCTCACATGTTTTATACCTCCAAATTCATTATTGTAGTTGTAGGCTCTGATACAATTCACTATGCATTCTATACTGATCCTTGTACATCCAGGAACACACAGCTGCAGAATACAAACATATTAGCTGACCACTAAATATCACATCAAATAAGCAAAACCAACTTAACATAGCATGGCTATATACTTCTCTGATTCCAACAATATCCCATACAATCTATTTGCTATCAGCATGTAGAAATTTAGATGTTGATGCCAGATTTATCAATGGTTAAGTTAAAATGTTGGACTTCTACAAAGACAGGGAACAGCTATATTTGTGAAGTGTTTAATTTAAATCAGAGTACCTAGACTAAGCCTTTAGTAGCAATTTCTTACAGAGATACTAGCATAAGATTAATAAAGGATTGTAATTTATGATACAACTTCAAATGTTCAAGTTATAAATATGGTGGTGGACTCTGGCTTATCTAGTTTATGTTCTACCAAAACAAAGAGATCGCAAAGTTCACTTGAAGCACTCAACAAATGGATTTAGACAGCAGTAACAAAGGTTACCAGATTCAAATAACCTTGCAAAAGGTCTCATGGTGCCAAAATATTGGTGACAAATAACCTTCAGTACATCATAGTGCATCATCATAATCATAGTCATACATCATCAGGGATCATAATGCACACAGAACTTTCGTAAATTCAATAGCCAATTAAAACGTCTTCTGCTAATTAACTTCGCCTGAACCCCACGCCCCCGCCACAGAATATCATCATATAGAAACTTGCCCAGTGTTTTGTAAACCAAGAATAACGACAGAATAGCCATGTACAGCACTGACAAAAATAAGTGAATAGTTGAGTCTGATTGGACCACTAACCTTAGTTAATCGTCGATTTGCTTCAAGTACGCGCTTCAAACCATCATCAGTGATTTTGGGGCACTCCACTAAGCTCAGGCAATCAAGCTTACCCTGAGCCCTACCAGCCAATTGCATGAGAACAACATCGTTGATCCTTTCATTCAGAGGCTGATCAATGTGGATAGTCTTCCAAAACAAGGGATCCCCTCGGACAGCAGATGACAGGGAACTGCAAACCCTTTCTACAGACAAAAGGTCCTTCACTCCCAGATAGCTTAGAACATAATTAAAAGCTTCATGAGGTGCTCCTTCAAATTCAGACGCACCCTCCAATTCCCTTGCGGATCCCATGTCAAGACTGCAGCTAGCACTCCCATTGCTGAAACCAACGTTCTCCACATGGCTGGCTGGTTCGAATACAACATCATATGGGGCCAATCCAGATCCCATACCTCCCTCATCCTCATATATACTCAACTTAAGAGCTGTATCCAGATTGTGGTCAAACTGAAAACCGCTAGGTAAATAATCCTGCATACCTGTACTCAGTCTCTCATTCAACTGAATAGGGCGCGGAAGCGATTGGAACTTAACAGAATTATTCCAAATCCATCCTGCAAATAAACCATAACCTTCTTGACAGAACATGCCATTATTGCTCCCCATGTAACCTCCACAATCAACCTCCAGATCCTCCAACCACCCAGTGATGGCAGTGAAAGTAGATTCTATATCCATCCCAAAAGGATCAGATGGCAAACGGTCAACAATGTCCATTGAGGTTGGTTCCGATGAGCTGCAACAGTCAACTATGTCCTTCCCACAACTGAAGTTCAGATCATCGGCTTCCAATCGGCTCACATTCCATGGTCTTGAGTAGATTTCCCCATTCTTTTCAGAAACACCCTCTACCAGATACCCATTCACAATCCTCACAGGTGATACCAGATTATCTTCGGAAATATGTGCCGGGGACACCGGCCTATGTGAATAGTTCAAGGCCATTTCAATATCTCTACAGCAACAACGAAATCAGTTCCTTTTCCATCTTCACTATCCCAATAAACCAAAAGAAAAGGAGATGCAAACTACTAAACTCCAACCAACTAAAGTTGTCTTCCTTTTTGAATTTGTGTTATAAATTTTATTTCCAACAAGAAAACCCTCAATTTTCAATGACGAACTAAAACAGAGCACCAAAAACATCACAGAGTTTATCCTGCAACTAACCCTACAAGGATATGACTTTTTACAACCACAACTGTCCAATCAATAAATGCCGTTCCTTATATACAGAAAGAAATCAAAGAATTACAATTAAATAATCATAAAAAGAAACTCGAAGAGAATACTAAAAAACCTATGATTTGAAAGAATCATGTGATATCCCACCCCAAGCAGCGATGAGCAACCCAAATTTGCATAGAAAGAAGAGCCTAAAACATATGACACGTAGACATAAAAAACAATCAAAGAATAATCAAATAAAAAAGGGCTAACAGAAACACCTGATCTCCTTCTTCAACCCAAAAACCTCTCTTTTTTCTATTTTCCTTTTTTATACAACAGCCGATTGGCAGAGAGATACTGGTTCCTTGAATTGGGGTTCAAAATCAAACCTTTAACATGAACAGGGATAAAATGAAATGGGTGGGGGAATTACAAAATTTAGGCTATCATGAAAATTGCAATGTAAGGATGAAAAATGAATAGTGTGGTACAGTGGTGAAGGGGAAGAAAAGGAAATTTACTTCGACAAGGGGAAATGGGGGGAGGGGGGAGTGAAGGTGGGGGGGGGGGGGTCGCAGCAGGGGTGTGTGTGTGTGTGTGAAATTTTTAGGTAGCACAGGGAGCGGCCGACACGTGTGGGGGCGGAAATTGGTTTTCCGCGGTGGTTGCGGGTGGAAAGTGGCGGCAGGAGAGGGAAATAGCCGAAAAAACTGAAAGGAAATACTTTTACCCTAGGGAAATTTTACCTTATTTTCGGAGTTAATAGTGGTCAGAATAACGGAAAAATTAATGGATGTTATTTTTTACTAGGATAGTGAACTACTAATAAAATTATGGGATAATTGCCATTTAAATCATAACTTTTCGTTGACTTTTGGTAAATCCCATAACTTTTGAAACTGGAACATAAAATCACAACTTTTGACATTTTCTCAATTATCCCATATATCAAAATTC
>JAYDZE010563683.1:0-12449 GCA_034509125.1 Monilaria moniliformis | reverse complement strand
GTCTAAATCCATGTATGCTTGTATTTGATTTATTAACATAATATGATATGTTACCATAATTATCGGATGCCATAATTACTTGCAAACGGATTTAATGCAGCCACTAAAACCTTCCTAAAATATCGGTGGTTGCCATCATTAACTACCGCCCTTATTTCCCTCGCAGACAAAAGTTTCCCTATAATGCTATACTCGCTTCTGTATAATGCTGCAACGTATCACAAAATCCGGACCATACATTGGTGTAATCCAATGGTCGAAATTTGGTCTTAGTTAAACGTTCTTCTTAGTCTAATACAACCCTATGTATATGTATATAAGTTCTATTATATATATAGTTATATGTAATAGTAATGCTATAATAGTGGAAATAAATATTAATGTTTTGTTGGTCATTTTGTTATTTTATATTATGAAAATAATAATCTCATAAGCTATAATTTTATAACTTGTTCAATTTCTAATTTCTCTGAACATAATAATAATAATGATAATAAATTTATAAAAAAGTCATTGTGTTAGATGAAACTATTGGGTAAACGAACCCGATAAAGATAACCAATAATCATTAATTTAAATTACTGTGTCCTAGATTATTTATCTAATTGTAGAGAAAAATAACATAGGTGATGTCATTTTATTTATGGACATTTATTTATCTAAAGTGTAAAATAATTATATTTCGCCAAATGTACACGGTGAACTGAGTCACGTGTGCCTGCGGATGAAATAAACAACCGACGTGGCGTCTTTCACATCTGTTGTTCCTTCCCCGGTCTCTCTCCCTCTCTCTCTCATCTCTCCTTTTCTCTCTCTAGATACCATCAAACCAAACGCAGAGTCTCTCACCAACAGTTACGTACACTTCAGAGAGTGACCTCGCTTTACTTTCATGGCTTCCACTCTCCACGCTCAGCTATCCGCTCCTCTCAAGAATAACCTCCCCTCCTACGCCTCACTCTCATGGCGCCGCAATTTATCATCCGACGCCATTGCCTCCACCTCCTCTTCCACTTTCACCACTAAAGGTAAATGTTCAACCCTATTTCCACAATCGCAGCTCAATTATCGCCAATATTTCCCTAGTTCGATCTCAATTGTTGGCAATGCCTTAGGTTGGAGCAACGCGGCGGTGATAACTTGCAACGCCCAGGCTGCGCCGGCGGCGGTGAATTTGGCCCCCGGAACGCCGGTCCGGCCGACTAGCATACTCGTGGTGGGTGCCACGGGCACATTGGGTAGGCAGATTGTGAGGAGAGCTCTAGATGAAGGCTATGATGTTCGTTGCCTAGTCCGCCCTCGCCCTGCCCCTGCTGATTTCCTCCGCGATTGGGGCGCAACTGTCGTCAATGTAATCCTCTCTCGAGCTCCTTCTTCTTCCTTCGATTCAATCTTCTTCAATTCTTTGCAAATTAGCATGTCTTGTGTTGTGAACTGTGTTAATTTTCCTTGTGCAATTACCATATATTTGTGATTTCCTGCTGTTAAGTGTGTGTGTGTGTTTATATATAATCATTTCGCAGAGATTAGGTTTATTGTGTGATATGTTGTGCTATAGAAGTGTGTTTGCTCCATGTAGTTTTGAATTAGATGTGGAAATAAGGGAAGAAAATGTCTTAACTTTGGTGAAAATGGGGAAAAAAAACAAAGAAAGGGTTAGGTTTGTTGGATGTTGAAGATGACAAATTGAATAGAGTTTTTTGAGCAGGCAGATTTGAGCAAACCTGAGACAATACCAGCAACACTGGTTGGCGTACATACAGTTATTGACTGTGCTACAGGACGTCCGGAGGAGCCCATAAAAACTGTAAGATTATTGCTGACTTTACAGTAATAGAATGGATATCTGCTCATGATATCTAATTTAGTTAAACTTGTTACTTTTAGGTAGATTGGGAAGGAAAAGTTGCTCTTATTCAATGTGCAAAGGCCATGGGAATCCAGAAATTCGTCTTCTTTTCCATCCACAACTGTGACAAGCATCCCGAGGTTCCACTTATGGAGATCAAGTATTGCACCGAGAAGTTTCTTTGTGATTCAGGCTTAAACCACGTAGTTATACGACTTTGTGGTTTCATGCAGGTGGATAACTTCACTTTTATAATCATTTTCTGTCATTTGCTTTCTCTTGTTGCAACGCAACTTGATTGACTTAGGGAAATGATTATGAAGGCGATCTTTTTCTTTGTTTTCTTTCTGTTTTTGAATGAAATCTATGTTTAACACTTGAATTCATGTATTTGTCTTGATCCTCTTACTAGGGAATACATTTTTCTGCATTATAAAATTTGAGATCGATTTAAAAATTCTTGTTTGTTGATTTAATTGCAACACTTTGATACGATACTATCATTTACTTATGGTGTGAATGGTGGTTCCCCTCTGTCAGGGCCTGATTGGACAGTATGCAGTACCCATACTCGAAGAGAAATCTGTTTGGGGCACTGATGCACCTACAAGAATCGCATACATGGATACCCAAGTAACTATTGTAGCAAACTTGTCTTAATATACAGATTCCTAGAGTTTTAATGACCGTTGTATTTTCACCAGGATATTGCTCGACTAACATTTATAGCTCTGCGCAATGAGAGCATCAATGGAAAGCTTCTTACATTTGCTGGACCTCGTGCATGGACAACCCAAGAGGTAGACTATATTATAAATTCATTAAGGTTTAAGGAAACACATTTTAAACTATGGCTATGCCTTAATGGTAAAACCGAAGTTAATTTGAACTTGTTGGTCTCAGGTGATAACCTTGTGTGAGAGGCTTGCTGGTCAAGATGCAAATGTTACTACTGTACCAGTCTCAGTTCTGAGATTCACTCGTCAGCTAACTCGTCTATTTGAATGGACCAGTGATGTTGCTGATAGATTGGCATTCTCAGAGGTACGCGCTTTCCTTGTTCGCGATCCATAATCTCGAGTGGTTTCATGCTTGACACGAATTCTCCATCCTCGCACGAAAATCATATCATGTCTTTGATGGCTTGTGCAGGTTCTGACCAGTGATACTGTCTTCTCTGTCCCAATGACTGACACGTACCAACTTCTCGGAGTGGATGCAAAGGACATTAGCTCACTAGAGAAATATCTGCAGGATTACTTCACCAACATTTTGAAGAAGTTGAAAGACATCAAAGCACAGTCTAAACAAACTGACATCTTCTTTTGAGACAGTGAGACCACTGTAAATGATGAGATTTCTTGTTTTCATATATAAGTTGTTGTATATGTCTCTCATATTTTTGTATTCACATAGAAATACATGGTATATAATGCTTTCTGGAGAATGCCTGTTTATTCCATTAAGTGAATAGCTTTCTTTTCTAGCCATGAAACAGCAACACCAATTTTCGCAAGACTTCCTGCCTAGCTTGCATCCTTCAAACTCGTGCTTCAATCTCGTGTTTTATTTGATTTTGCCATAAAGATAGTGTGATTGGTTTAATAAAATACGAGATTGGAATATGCTGTGAGATAGAGAACTCATACTGCTGCTGAACACACACTCCATACTCCATAGCTCTTTGTTAATGTATAATTCTATTGTTGTATTGGGCTGTTATATTGATTAGATAGATTTTTTCTTCACAATGGGCCTACCTTTAAAATGGGCTTTAGTTGTAAAAGAGAGACCCTTCCTTCTTCTTCTTTTTTCTTCTTTTTCACCTTAATATATAGACCAACCTTATTCTACTAACTATAAATTAATATGGACTCTTGAATTTTATGATCTACGGATATAACTAGTTTGAAATTCCAAAGATGGTTTCAGCCGTATAAATACGGATAAGTGCTCACAATAAGTGTGTACAACATATACTATAACCTTGGGAAGTAGTCATGACATGATAGGTGTTTTACAATCTTGGTCGTGGTCGTAGTACCATGGCGATCTTTATCCCAATTGAATCCACTCATACACACAAATATCCACGAAATAGAGCATCAGATAGTCGTAAATCGTCTTTTGAGATAAACAAAAAGATTTGGTTAATGTCAATATCATACTAAAAGATGTATTTCTTTTTTGGAAAATATTTTTTATTCCCTTTTTCATACTGTTTTGAGGGCTTTTTAATGCTAACAAAATTCTAATTTTCTTAATTAGTATTTCACAGTCACCTTTAATAAATAGGGTAAAATCATGATTGAATTAGATTTTTTGTAAGGAATGGACTAAAGACGAGTCAAAATTAATTATCAGCAAAAGGAATCTAAAATCAGGTCAAAAGTCTGGAGTGGGTGGAGCTACACAACTGGACCCTTACAATGATGTTTGGCCCATGAATATCTACTCTTTTATGCACTCATTTTTCTCATCAATTTTCTAATTTAATTATTATCTCATCATCCAATTAGGATAATAATAAATAATAATATCAATAATGACTTTTTTTCAATTGGGGAATAGAGAATTGTCATTTGTACCTTCAATTCTCGCTCTTACAAAGATAATGAATTTTTTAGATAGTTACAAGTGTGATTTGATGAAGGCAAATATAATGAATTTTTCACAAGTATGGGAGTGGATGGCAACCCCCTTTATCAATAATTGCTAGGTTTTTCAAGAAAATTTAATGTATTGGAAATATTTTTGTTTTTCTAAAAAAAAAAAAAATCGTGTTTCATGATTCATGACATAATCCAATCTACTAATGTATATTCATTTTTATTTCAAAGAATGCATGTCATATCATATGTAACACCGCTGATATACAATAATGCCACATTTAATCTACAAATTCAATTGAGGAAAGTGGTTGAGGATAGAACGACATTAATATTATGATGGGATGAAATTGGCTCGAATCCTATACAAAGGGCCAAAAAGGAAATTTTTTATATTATAGAAGCTACGATTTCAGCAACTCTAATCAACAATTAAGTATAATTACAACTATTATAGCTTAATTATGTCAATCAAGGTTAACCAATCTGGGTCATCTATCTAATCTATGCTACTAACAATTTTTTATTTTGTAATGGGATATTGTCATTTAAATTATAATTTTTTGTTGACTTCTGGTCAATTCCATAATTTTTAAAACTGGAACATACAATCATAACTTTTGACATTTTCTCAAATTTATCCCATATATCAAAATTCCAGTTAAATTGGTGGTGACATGTCAGCCGAAATTTCCGACGTTGACAAAAGGTATGTTCTTCAAAACGATGTCGTTGAGATCATTGTCATTTAAATCATAACTTTTCGTTGAATTTCGGCCGACACTTTACCACTAATTTCACTGAAATTTTGATCCGTGGGATAATTGAGAAAATGTCAAAAGTTATGATTTTATGTTCTAGTTTCAAAAGTTATGGGATTGACCAGAATTCAACGAAAAGTTATGATTTAAATGACAAATCATCTCTTTTGTAATTTATAATACATGTTACCTTATGTATGTAGATACATAGAAAAAATGAGTAAACATTAATGATTGAATTCAATAATTCATCCTTATATATTAAGCTCGACAATTTGAAGGGAATATATATATTATCTCTTTAGGAAAAATCATACATGACGAAAATGATAAGATGTATTATTTTTCCTCTACACTCATAAGAATATGATTTTTTAGTTATTTTAGGGCGAAAGATTTAACGTATCATTTGATTTTTCAATAAACAACAAAGCTTTTATTTCTTCTTTTCTTTTCGTGCGATACATATTTTAATAGTTTTTTTTCTTATTTGGCTCACACATTCAACAAAAAAATTTCTTTTTTTCAACTGCCATACATATTCGTATCACATTCAAAACCTTAAACCAACCCAAACATTCATTTAATTTTTGCATTTATTGGTCAACAAAAGAATAGAGAGCTAGTTACACAATATTACATGTAACACAAAATTTACATCATAAAATATCAAATAACGACAGAAAAATACTTTGCATAACGAAAAAAAACTTCAAATTTCTTCCAAGCGACATGGTTGAAACTTCAAACTTCAAATTTCCTCCAAATTCGGTAGTGTTATTTTGAAATTGTACTTACCTTGTCGGCTATCATCATCGTGGGGCCATTTGCCCCTAACAAGAACTAGGTCAAGGATTTGTGTAGCTTCCAATGGCTATACGACTTCCGTATATCCACATACATCTGATCTCTTGGATGCAATTCCATGAACTCTCTAAGAAAAGTTACCTATACATTAACGACAAATTATAAGGTTTAATTAATCTTAATACAATGTAGATGTGGAAAGTGTGCAGATGTGAGAAGTGTCCAACTGTGTCCCATTTTTCTCATGATTATTGATGATTGTCGTGTCATTTTTTCATTTTTCTACATGTGTTCTTGACGACACGGTATTGAAGGACACGCTATATGTTTTGGGGTTTAGGTATGGGCATGGTACACATTTTTTGCGCGTGTTACAAAGTAATGTCGTGTCCAAAGTTCTTGTCTGGGACACGGTAAAGCCATGTCCGGTCCTTGACCTGCCATTATATGTTTATTGTCCTACCTACCATTTCTAAAATTGGCAGAAATATATATCGTGCCTATACCTAAACCCCAAGACCTATACGTGTACATTATGTGCTCGTAGAAGCAAGATATTATGTGTCATGTCCACTATATGTTAACCATGTCTTGCCTACCGTGTCTAAATTTGGCAGAAAAATGTATGCCGTGCCTAGATGTGTTCTCCGCTTCTGTGACCACAAGAATCATGCATTATCGAGTCCTTACTACAAATCGCGATTTAGATATATTTTCAGATGTTTCGCACCAGATAATAGATTTATTGTATTTCATTGTCTCTCGTCAGATTCAGGCGGTTTGTATGACGTGCCGAACTCTCTTCCCGTGAATTGTACTCACACTCCAATTCTGTGCCCGGTAAAGATATGATTTTCCGATTCCATGTCGGTGATACCGTGTGTGGCGGCAGTTTCAAGACAGAATAGAGAGAAAGAACGTGATGTTGGCAAAAGAGAGATTGTGTGGTGGACCACCGATTTATCAATATTTATTTGAATATATATTTTGGATAAAGTCAAACAATTCATTTTTAGTGGTGAGACTCATTGGAGTTCAATTGTCTCCTCTATTCAACCATGTTCACTACCGTGTCCTAATCTAACACTGTTCGAGTTAGATCAAATAACTGTAAAATAACATGAAAACTAATGTAAAAAATATGAACCGTCCATAAGAACCCCTGGCCAAGTATTTTGTGCACTGGAGGATCTTAGACAGATTAAAATGTACAATAAGCTTAACGTTTCCAACCAAGTCTAATATTGTGTTCTGATCTAGCATATTGTGTCATTTTCTTGTCCAATTTATTCTGTTAAAGTATTAACGAACTTATATATAATACCTCAATTTTTGAATCTGCCATAAATAATATTAAACCTTAGGAAAGTACGAGTTAACATCGAATAATAAGGATTAATTAGGTTTCATCGAGTGGATAAATAAATAAATTTGGTATATATTATAAGTATAAGTTTTGGAGTTTGATTTTCAAAAATCGAATAATACGAGCAAGTTATATTTTATCAATTTTTGGCAATCGATTATTTGAATTTGTGATCTGTGCCACTTGTATTAATTATTATCATGAAATATGCATAGGTTATTTATGTTTTGAGAATGAGTTAACTAGGTTTAGAATTGTGGATAAGCGTATGAAAATAAATAAAAGTTTAACCATATGATTTTCAACACTTAGCAATTAAATTAACAAAACAAGCAATGTAAAAATTAAGGAATGATTACTGCTTTTAATCCCCTAATTTTTCGACCATAATGAGAATAAATAGATGACTACAATTGTATTTTATTAAGTCAACTCCCCATACATAATTAGTGAAATGTCATTTCCTTAAATCTCTCTAAGAAATGTGTTGGATTTCCCAACATGTGTCAAGCATTAAACAAATGGCTTACTTAGTACCCCAACTACTAAATCACTATCATTCCCCCCTCATATTTTCGACTACTCTAGTGCAAGGAAGAAAGAGAATTTTTCATCTACTTAAACCTCTAAAAGAAACAAGAGAAAGAGGCTTGAATTTCAAAATTTCCAAATTCTCCTCTAGTTTTTAATAAGAAATACATAGAAGAATCAACCCACTTGTATAGCTAATTGTTGGATGTAAGGTAGGTGTCTTGAACTCTTACCCTTATGCTAGAATTTTGGGAAGGATTACAAGTTATGTTAAGAATGAGGGGCATGTATGTATAGGAAATTATTTGTGATGAGTTGCATATATATTTTTTAATTATATGATGGATTTGGACTTGCTTGGGTTGAATTGATGATATGTTGTGTTAATATATGTTTAGGCATGTTGTTGGTGGATATATGTCCCAAAAGTGTGTTTAAAATCAAGAGGATTCATTTTTTGAATGAGGTCAAAACTATTAATAGAAAACAATGCTACGCCGGAATAATTTGAGGCTCACTTGACTGACCAAAATATCTTATTTTGGTTTGAAATTTTAACTGGAGCTATATTAATTTCTTAAGAAGGTTTTTTTAAATATTGAAAGATTTCGTAAACATATGAATTTTTTGTGATTTTTACAAAAATACTGCTATTTTTTCATTCTAGTTTTGGTAGTCTGTACTAAAGTGTACATAACCCTCAAATGGCTATAAAGAAGGCTTTGAAATTTTAACACAACAAAATAGACATGCTTAGGTTTTATTTGCCACTAGTTTCACTAATTTTAATTCTTTTATGAGGTCGGGGCATAATTTCTAAGTGGAGTCAGAATTTGTTAAAGACTTGATCATGTGTTGGAATTTTGTTTCATATACACTTGAGTAGGAAAGTGCATTTTGAGAATATATTGAAATATTATACTCTCAAATGGATATGATGAACCTGAAGTACATATTGCTAGTGTAAAAATATAAATTTTGGTATTTTTTAAATGTTTTGTTATTTAATTGAATTTTTGGAAAAGAGGATTACTTAGAGTTATGCATTTAAAGTTTTTTTTTATTATGTATAATTAGCTAATTGGTTTTCAAGCATCTTTGAAAATCTTAGTTATCAAAATTATATTTGTTGACATTCTGGAATTGTATACTTGGCCCAAATGTGGTATTATAGTAAAGTAAATGCTTTTAAGTCAAAGTTGGATAATTGTCACAATGTGCCCTGCTTTTGTAGCTTGTCCTTCGATTTTTTCAGGAGTCTTAGAATAATTAATTTTCATTTTAAAAACTTTTCAAAATAATTTCAATGTACCTATATGTGCTATGTAAATTTTGGTGAATTTATAAGGTCACTTGCTATTTGTATAAATTGTAAAAAGTTAGCTATCAGGAAATTGCCCTGTTCTGACAGGCTCTAGCAATTTGTGCATAACTTACAAACTATTAGTAATTTTTGAGTAATTATTCTTGGAGATGAAAATAGACTCTCTAAGGTTTTTAGAACTGATAAGATATGCCCCTAAATCCCTTAGTATGAATCTAGTATGCCTTGTGTAAGTCAATATAGTGTAGTGAAGGTTGTAAGATAGGATAAGATTTTAACAACATTTTTTACATATTCATATTTAGGCTTGTTGATTGAGGAGTTTGGGAAGGGTTATGATTATATTTTATTTTAATTATATATGGAATTAATTTATGCAATGTAATCCCTAAATTAAAGGTACTTAAGCCCCGGTACTAGCAGGGGAAAAGAAAAAGTTCGGGACTAGTTGACGAGGCTTAGGTGATTGTCCTTGGTGCACATTAGGGTGTTCTTGATTTGATTTATGATTCTCTTGATATGTTATTTTTATCCAGGTTAACTTACAAATAAAGCATTATTGATTTCTAAAGAAAATGTTTGAGCTATTTAAGTATTTTATGAATAGATATTGTGTGGACATATTGTTTGGTCACTATGCATGCTATGATTTATGTTGCTGGACGTGTAGATTTAGAAATGCATATGAAAGCATGTGTAGATGATTTCATTGTTGGATATAGTGATTTCATAGCATGATTTGCTATGTTGAATTTTTATCAATTTGTTCAACGTTTGTGATATAAATTCGTATTCATAGCTTTGTGCTTAAAGCGTAGTTAGTGGGTATAGTTGGCATGTCATAGGACAGCAGTACTGCGTCGTTTGTGACCACTCGTCTTCCAGAATACCGAGATGAAGGTCGTCTGATATCTGAACTGGCCCCATCTGTTTGTTTGTACCCCTTTACGGGATAAAATCTGAATTATGTCTGATCTGTAACCCTTGTCGGGAAGCATCTTAATCTGAAATCCGAATATGACTCTGATCTAGTCCGTGTACCCAAGTCTGTCACTAAAGCGCATCAGAGGCAAAACTGTTGTTGAATTGTGTTACTTAAGTATGTTATATATGCATTTCTGATATTTTTGGTTTCGATATGATACATAAGTAACAACTGTTGATGAAATGTGATACTTTGGTTTCGATATGTAAGAGCTGTGATCCTAAGAACTATTGATGTGAAAAGTTGTTTAACCTTAAAAGCTTGTTTAACGACTTTTGACATATGTGATAGACGTGTAAGGTTAAACGTCAGCATGTGTTGTTGAGTGGAAATTGGCCAGGTAAGTTTAGCCAAGTAAAACCGAACATATGTTGAGCTTTATTATCCAAAATAAGTGGAATCCTGATAAGCATGCCTAGACTTTGAAATCTAGACTTATAAGGTGAAATTTATAATCTCCTGATTTACTTGCCCATTTCTTGAACGCTCTACTGAGTTATTGTAGCTCACTTCCCTCATCCTTTTTTCCCTATGCAGATTAGGTAATGTTGGTCGGTTAGTAATACAACAGCTTAGGGACGTCAGTCACTTATCCTCTATCATTCTTTTGGTAAAAGATATAAGTTCGTCAGTATGGCATCCTAGGATCCCTTTTTGTATGTAAATATTTTGTTTATTTGAAAGAAAAAAAAAATTGGTCTGTAACTGAACAAACTATATTATGGACATTCCGGCCTGAACCACTCTATTCGTATTAAAGTGATAAGCTAGTAAATATAAACTACTCTTCGGCATGATATGGTTTTGTAAAAGTGTGATTTGAAATTTTGTTGTGAAAACAAGTAAGTTTTGGTGCATGGTGTATTACAAACCTTGTCCTTTGAAATACTAATTGATTCAAGTCTTTATGTTTTTTTTTAAATAAAAAAAAAATATCCACGAGAGAGTTGTCAATCTATTCTTTTTCTGAAATCTAAGTCTGTGTCGGTAAGTAACATAATTTATTTGATTAAGGTAATAATCGAATAAGGGATGTTACATCATAGACGCATGATATTATGTTTCATGTCCAATAGATGTGAACCCCATTCTGCCTACCATGTCTTAAATATGCAGAAAGTGTATATTATGCCTATACTTAAACCCCAAAAACATATATCGTGTCGTCAAGAACACACACAGAAATATAAAATGTGGACACATCAATCATCAATTATCATGTTAAAAGTTATTTGAATATATATTTTGATTCCCATAAGATGTACATTGTGTGAGACCCGATTTTTTCATTGTGGAAAGTTATTTGAATATATATTTTGATTTAAGTCAAATAGTTTATTTATTGTCAGTGGTGGAACCTATTAGATTTTGTATGTCTTTTTCCTTAAAAATAGCTAAAAATATATACTTTTGTGACTGTAAATAAACAAATCATACGTTTTATTATTTTGACTGTTTTTATATACCTTTTTATCAAACAAAAAAAATGGGAAAAGCAAAATATTCAAATGTTGAAAGGAGATATTGATGGGACTACTTGATGGAATTTCTTTTATTTTTTCCTTTTTTCTAAATTAGACATATATAATAGAAATTGAATCAATCGACACTCCTTTTCTTAAATGATGGGAGAAATGGACAAATTATTCTAAGGTATGTCATGTTCTATCAATTGTCTTATCTTTGCAATACTCACTTCGCATTTAGTTTTATTTTCATAATATATGGAAAGAAATTATTGAGAGAAATTTATGCCTCGCAAGTGCAATTATCCTCTCTCGGCCAAACAATGCACCTTGAAATTTTAAGAAAATATTTATGATTGTAGGGTATACTTTAATGTTTATAATATTGATATTTCATAATTACATACCGATTTAATTTAAATGAAATATAGCTTAATTATGTACTTGAACTATAAAAAGTTTCAACAATTACGTTATGGGGATTGAGTTTCAACAATAAAAATTATATTTAGCATACTAGAAGCGGAGTTAACTTTTAGCAAGAGAAATTAAAAATAAGGTGGCATTATAACGACATTGTTATGATGAATTTTCGACGACAATCATGATGCCAAAACTACGTCATTTTGATCAGTGGCGAAGCCACATAGAAGTATGGGGGGTCCATGGCCCCCCCAATTTTGAAAAAATGCAGGGGTATTTTAGTAATTTTTATTATTTATAAATTAAAAAATATTTAATATCGAAAATA
>JAYDZE010563672.1:0-12451 GCA_034509125.1 Monilaria moniliformis | reverse complement strand
GAATGATAGTTCTTAGAGTTATTAATACATAAGCAGCTCATAAAGCATGCTTTCTAGTATACAACCCCAACAATCTCGCACTTATACTTGAAGCATGATTTCGAGTATACTCCTATCTCTATCATCAAATACTTGTTGGGGAAGAAAGAATACAAACCTAGATTGATTCGGTGGGTGATGCTATTGCAAAATTTTGATTTGGAAATCAAGGATAAAAAGGGAGTAGAAAATAACGTGGTGGATCACCTTAGTCGGTTGGTTGACAATGGAGAGGAAAACCCATCACCGAAACCTTCTCTGAAGAATACTTATATGCTATCACAAAAGAGAACTTAAGAGAAGATAAAGGTGAGCAAATTTAAAGAAGCCTAGGAAAGGAGAATGAAATAGGGGAGCCATGGTACGCTAACTTAGTGAACTACTTATCAACCAACCAGCTTCCACCTAATGAATTCTCAACAAAGCGAAAAGAATGAAGCTGAAGAGTGAAAGTAAGTACTATTTTGTGGGATGACCCCTACCTGTGGAAGGTGGAGGTGGACCAGATAATACAGAGATGTATCTCGGAGAACGAATGAAGGATGTACTAGAGCATTGTCATTCTTATGCCTGCGAAGGACATGTTGGAGCCAGAAAAACGACAAGGAAAATATTACATAGTTGGTTCTATTGGCCCAATCTATACCGCAACGCACATCTATTTTGCAAGCAGAGTGAGAAATGTCAGTTGATGGGGAAATTTCAAGGAGAGATAAGATGCCCCAGATGCCCGTAATAGTCTGCGAAGTGTTTAACATTTGGGGAATGGATTTCATGGGACCATTCCGAAGTTCCTATGGGAATAGCTATATTCTACTCGGTGTGGACTACATATCGAAATGGGTGGAAGCGAAGGTGACCAGAACTAACGATGCCAATGAGGTGTCCATATTTCTGAAGTCTATCATTTTTAGTCGATACAGAATTCCACGAGCGGTGATCAGCGATCAAGAAACACACTTTTGCAACAGATAAATTCAAGGGTTATTAAAAATATATGGAGTGCACCATAGACTGTCCAGTCCGTACCACCCCCGGGAAATGGTCAAGTCGAAGTATCAATCGGGACATCAAAAACATCCTTGAGAAGACTATGGGAGTCTCAAGGAAAGATTGGAGTATAAAGCTTGATCATGCATTTTAGGCATACCGAACTGCATATAAGACACCGATTGGAATGTCACCTTATCGCTTAGTGTTTAGAAATATGTGTCATCTACCTGTCGAGTTAGAGCACAAAGCATATTGGGTTTTCCAAGAAGTCAACATGCAATCAAGTAAGTGTGAGGAGCAGAGGAAATTACAACTTCAAGAACTGGAGGAGTTGCGCTTGGAGGCTTACGACACTTCGGCGAGGTATAAAGAGAAGATGAAGTTGTGGCATGACAAGAACATCCGCAAAAATGAGTTTCACATTGGACAGTTAGTGCTCCTATTTCAATCCATGTTGAGGTTGATGCCTGAAAAGGTAAAATATAAATGGAAGGGACCATATGTTGTCACTGGGATAATGTTAAATGGAGCCATAGAGATTTGAGAAATGGAAGAGGAGGAAAAACCATTTGTGGTCAATGGTCAAAGATTGAAACCGTTCTTAAAAGCAGCAGAAACTTGTATGCTGGAAGAAATTCCACTATACATATTCCCCTCATCAGCTTGAAGATCAAGGAGATCCAGGTGTCTTACACTGGCTAGTCAATGCAGTCGAATTAAGAACAATAGAAGACTTTAAGGGGAGTTTTTGTTAAATAGTAATAAGATTTTTTATTTTTTATTAATTTCTTTTATTTCTTTTTTTTTTGTCTGTTGCTGGATTTTGAAGCAGGACAAGACACGTGGCAGAGAAAAAGAGTTGTTGAAGGCAAGGGGATATGTTCAAAAGGAAATCGAATCCTAACCATAAAAGAGTCCCATCTGTCCAAATCAGGCAAGGAGATCAATGGCTAGGGAGAGAAGAGATACCCGAATCCAGAAAAAGAAAAAGTTGGACCAGGCGTCTGCAGCCCTTATACATGCATGCATCCAATCAGCCTGCTATATTGACGTCCTTGTTCTTAGTCTTTAAAGTTTATTCCCCATCTCTCTTATTACTCACACACCCACAAAAGAGAGAGAAAGAGAAAACCCCTGTGAATTTCCTCTGCAATCTCCCAACTAAGAGAGAAATACCTTCTAACCAAAAAAATATAACGCCGAGATGAAAAAGCGAGAACAAGACAGAAGGGAGCCATAAAACATTCCCAAGCTTTCTCCAGTGGAAAACCTAGTTAAAATGGCCAGCTGGAAGGATAAGAAGAAGGCAGAGAAATGGGGAGAAGGGAAGTCCAACCCACTCAAAGGAGTTGTATATCAGCCAGAACATAAAGAGGAGGAAGAACTTGACAGTCCAACAAAAAGAAAAGCGGAGCGAAGGAGGAAAAGAAAGGCACCCATACAACTTCTATTTCCAAAAGCACAAGTTTGAGATGTCTAAAATCATAAAAACCTTCCACATAAATGAATGTAAGTCTCTTTATCTTTCTCATAGTTCTGATTCTCGGTCTAAAGTTTGAGATGTCTGATGTATTGATTTCAATCTTGAAATTGCCATTTTCTTTGAGATCTTCGAGGGACTTCCACCAATAGACAGATCTTGAAGCAGTTTTTTCAATCTTCATTTCTTTCAAGATGCATTTTTTTTAATAAACTTTATATTATAAAAGTGAACTAACATCTTGTATGAATTTCCAATTATGTTCAGGATTTTTACGTGTATTTGCATTAAAGATCTTGTATTTTACGTGTATCTGTGTATTTGCAGGTTGTGTGATTGACGCATATTATGGTGTGGCCTTGTTTGTTTGTTAGCTTGTGCTTTCTATTTTCTTCAAATATTTGACCTTCCCTTTGCTATCTTCCTTTGCTTCCCTTCAAATGTATGTATGTCGATACACATCTAACCCATATCTAATATCTAACACAATAAAATTATAATTCACATATGCAATATGTATGTATAAAGTTGGATTCAAATTTCTAGGATAAAATAAAACTTATCTTTAGCTTGAAACATTTAAAACAATTTGTTTTCTATTTAAAATACGTGCATGAAATAAATTAAAATGATGTATTTTAAAACATTAAGTTACCATAGATAAAATTTAAGATTGTTCTTTTCTTTTTATATTTTCCTATATCTAAAATAGAAGCAGGAATCTTATTTCTTAAATTCATATGCACGATATTCTTCACAAACTCAAAGCTCTCATGTCTCTGATAAAGGGTGTTTCTGCTTTCGAAGATGTTTCCCTCTTTCTGCAAAAGCTTTGAAGATTCTGTAAAAGAACTTTACATCTAGCTCTTTATTTTTTAATAGCATATGTAATAGATAGGTCTGCTAATACTGTAAGAAGACTAAAAAAAAGAAATGATAACAAACTAAAAAGAGATCAACTAAGAACATGAAAATATGTTGAAAAGAACATGTAAACAGAAAGAACAAATCAATAACATAGAAATAAATTAGAAAAAGATTGTACTAAATGTTTTGAGAGGCAGAGTTAAACATAGAGAAATCAACATGTAACATACAAAAAAAATTAATTTAAGTACGACATTCTCTCACTTGTGAGAAATGGTATTTATAGGAAAAAAAAATTAGGTATTTTGACTCCATTTTTGAAATTAGAATTCAAATTTGATCAACATATTTGGTTTTGACTTCGAAAATCTGGTAAAATTCCATAAAGTTTTCAAAGCACAAGGCTCAAGATCTGTTGACATGAATCTGTCACCTTTTAATTCTTTCACTTATGGATCTACTGAATTTTCGGACCATTTCAAATTCTAGAAGATTTTATTATTTCATTCTCAGAAAACTTTTAAAGCTTTCTTCAGAAGCTTAAATACAGTAAAAAAAAGTCTCTTCACCAATTCAGAGGATAAGTCTTTGTTAGTCTATTATTTAAAGCTCTTCTAAATTTTTTTATGGTATGTTAAGAAATAATTTTAGGGGTGAGCATTCGGTTTTCGGTTCGGTTTTTTGCCCAAACCGAACCGAACCGAAAAACCGAACCAAACCGAATTACCCGAAAAACCGAACTCGAAAAACCGAAATCCGAACTATGGAAACCGAACCGAACCGAAAAAACCGAAATATCATAAAATTGTCCGAAAAACTGAAAAAGCCGAAAAAAACCGAAAAACCGAAAATCCAAAAATCCAAAAAATTAAATATATATATAATATTTATGTAAAAATATAAATATATACATATATTAGATATATATATATATATATATATATATATACATATATAAATATATATATACATATATTTAGTTATTATTATATTATTAATATATAAATAATATTAAATATAAATTCGGTTTTTCGGTTTATATCCGAACCGAACCGAACCGAACCGAAAAATCGAAATTTGTGAAAAATCAAAACCGAACCGAACCGAAATTCGAAAAAAACCGAACCAACTTTTAAATTTCGGTTTGGTTCGTTTCAGATATTCGGATTTCGGGTATTTTGCTCACACCTATTGAAGACGCATTAGTCTCATGCGTCTCACATGTCCTATCCGACCGGATAAAAGTTTGTGCACTTTTCACCCGGCGGGGTAGAAAGACGCATGAAGCTGATGCGTCTTAAGGGGAGATGCATCACCCTCATGCATCTTCCCCCTTCTATACATACACAGCCTCACACCCATTGCACACACGCACACTGATAGATGGAATTTTCGCGTGCTAAAGGTGTCGTTGGAAATTATGAACAAGCAAAAATTATCCTATCAAGTCATTTATAGTTCCCACTTCCACTATACTATTGAATTAGTATAGGGTAAGTAAAGGGTGTCGAACCCACAAGGAACGGGTATTCGTTATGCATTTTTACTATGCCTAAGAGGGGTTTGGCGATGCCGCCACACCTTAAGGTCAAGGGGAGAAGGAAAATATAGAAAATAAACTAATTAAAAGCGTGGGAACTAATCTAACACATGAGATTGAACAAACCAAACAAATAACGTACAAGTGACATTTCGGAAATAAACTGGGCAACCAAGTTTAAACTGGGCAAATTAAAGGTTACGTGCAGAGACTACTACCTAAATTCTGAAAGTTCGAAAATAAAATTCAAGTTGCTTAAAAATCAAAAGCGGGAATTGAAACACTAAAATTAAAATTTAACTAAACAATGCAGATTTTTAACTAGCTAAAGCAAAGCATAAAAAACTAGTCAACTTTCCATTTTGGGAAAAGAAACATTGTGCTTTTTGTAAACAGAAAATGTGGGTGCAGAAATAGGAAGAAGCAGGGACAGCAGTCTGGGCAACAGAACAGAAACAGATTTTTGAACTGTGAAAGCTACGGGAAAGAGGAAAACTAAGCCGCAAGACTATGACAAGCTTCAAAAATGCAGGAAACCAAAAGAAAACTGAACCAACAACTTGTAAACTGCTCCTTTTATTCAAGACCCAAACATTCTTTCTCAAAAAGTAGTTCAACAACAAGAGAACAACAAGAGAAACTGCAAGTAAAAGAACTAAACAAGTCCACAATGATTTTAGAAGAAATAACCCTTAACTAGATTTAAGAACTAAGAAATCAAAATCCAAACACCAAGCTCAAACTAGAAATCGAAATCGACATTAATAACTAAGCACAAACAGATTTGCATTTCAACACTAAAATTTTAATAAAGCGCCAAGTTCAACAACAAGCTGTCAATACTTCGAAAGAAACTCAAAAACTAAAAAGAGGTTCCAAGCAAGGCAATGTAACAGTAAATGAACTTCAACTAGGCAGCAACAACTGATGTTTTCCTCTGCCTATCCCATGCTGGCAGACAGACTTCACTTCTCAAAAGGCTCCCCCAAATGTGCAGGTGAAAAACTATGAAGAAGAGTGAAAGATGTGATGTGAAAGTGATCAGTCCCCTTTGTCTCTCTCCTCCTTGCTTTTATATGGTGGCTTCTCCTCCTTCTAGCTAGGTTTTCCTCCTTTTTGAATCTGGTTGATTAGACATTTCTGCCCTCTGCATGCAGCTGGTAATGTCAGCTCACCAAATCTGCCTGGGGACCATTTTTTCTGTGTAGTGTAAGCTTCAGCACTTCAGGCCAAATTCTGCCGAGCTGGTGCATTGTGGATTTTTGCCGAGCTGCCGAGCTGGTGCATTGTGGATTTTTGCCGAGCTGGTGAGCTGTGGATTTTTGCCGAGCTCGGCAGCTTGAAGGTCCCAGTTGCCTTGTTTCAGCTATTGTTCTCATTTCTCAGCACCTCTGCCCCTTGCTCCCATTTCTTTCTATTTCCTGCCCATTGTCGCTACATTAGTATAGATATATGCTCAATTAATGCTCAATTAGACCCCTTTTCTAGCAACAAATTGCTGCTTATCACAGAGAAATCATCAAACAAACAAAAACAAAATAAAAAACAAATTCGATAAGAAAAGGGTCAAAGGGTGTTGATAAAGTGTACGATACCTTGAAACAGTGGGCAAGTCTCCTCCGCCACTTTGTTGAGGTAGAAGCTATTGCCGACGTCATGGCTTGTCAATAGCTCCACCTTTTTACCAGCCTTCTTCGTCGCATCATAGAACTCCACTCTCACAAAATCATGACCCGCCATGCAGTACAGATACGGCGGCAGCTTCACCATCTCCAGCGCACCTGATCTGGTGGTCCTTCGTCGCCCCCTTCGGCAGCGACTTCCAAGCAGCTTGTCTACCTTCACCGGAGTCAGAAATGGCGTCTCCGCCTTCTCCATCTCCGTCTTGCTCCGCTGCGTGCAGCAGAAGTCCGTGTGGATCGGCACCATGCCGCTCAGATTCACGGGGATCAGATCTTCGTCATCCGCATTGGACGCCACATGGTGGGCTATGCTGTTGCTTGAGATGTTGCCGATGAGGAACACCCGGCTGAAGTCCGCGGTGCTATCAAGCCACAGGTCGTGGGACCTGCCCCGAGCGACGGAGCATAGCCACTCAAGGGCGGCGGGGAAGCAGTGCTTGGGGGCCTGACGGAGGTAGGGCGACACCATGATGGCATGTGCAAGTGTACTTGGTGTAGTACATGAACCGGTCAGCATCGCTAAGGCAGAAGCCACCGCCATGGAAGTGGACGAGGACGGAGAGTTTTTTTGGGTCAGCGACTTGCTTTTCGGGTAGGTAAATATTGAGTTTGAGGCCGGCATCTGTGGTGGCGTCGGGACGGTGACACCATCTTTAAAGTCGTTGTGCAGCGTCCAGTCCAAGTCCAGTCCATCAAGCCATAGTCGAATATTCTTAGGACATCCACAACAATCATACACAAATCATATTATACATCAATTATTCACGTGTCGCGTCAAATTTTAATATCTTGCCACAAACACTAACAACAATCAACTCACAAACCATACCATACCTTAACTATTCACGGTCTCAACACTTACTTTTTTAACTCATCATCATTTCCTTTTAATCTCTAATTCCATCATTGTTTATTTAAATTGTGATATTTTGAAAATTAAATTATTAAAATTAGATAATTAAAAAAAATCATAATCACAATAAAAAATATATAATTGAAATAAATAAATAAAATGACAAATTACATAAATCCTAATTGTCATCTAATTGTGTCGATAAAGTTTTCGTACTTTTGCTGTTTGGGTATCGTTTATCTTTGACATGTCTTTACACGACACTTTATAGTGCATGTTGATCATCATTGCGCGACCCACCATACCAATTTTTTCGGCCACCTCGGTAAAATCATCTGAACATGCTGTTCCACTGCTCGTCATCACATTTCCCTTTGCTTTCTGCTTTGCCACTTTTTGACCCATTGGACGGCTCCCACTCGGCGCCAGCTCTATGTGAAAACTCTCATGCATCTCGGGAGTCGTGACGCCTTCGGCGTCCCAACTGGTTGAGTAATGGCCATGAACAGAGACCTTCGTTATTTCCAGACTATATTTAGTACCGCCGTAGATTTTCGAATGGTCCTTAACAATTTCTCACATCTCCTCAATTTCTCAATTTGAGCACCTCTCTTCGAATATCAATCTTGCTTGAGTTGCCCGACCATACCTTCTGCAAATTGTTGAAGTGGCCGAAAAATTTGGGTTATCTTTCTACACCCGACTCCAGTGCTCTTGGAGATGGTCCAAATCCCGCGCGAGTGCCTCGACAAGTTTGGCCCTATTGTTGTATCCATGTACGGCCTTCTCCCATAAAACTTTATTCGTTTACGGATTATCGATAAGTGGGTCTTCGGAGACATCGACAAAGAGGCATGCCATTGCCTTTGTTTCCTCAGATGAATATTAATTATGTCTTTGGTCGGATTGGATCCTTGTACCCCATCGTTGTCGTCGTTGTCGCCGACGTCGATACCCTACAGCCCGAGTGAAATGGAATTAGAACTCGTGAGGGCATTATCAACAACACATTTTTTGCACTGGACCAAGGTGGGGGTTGCGGGTGGGGGTACCGAGACAAGAGTCGCGGGACGTACGACAATTACGGCCGGGCGCGTGGTTAATCCCGCATGCACGCATGTCGCACCTTCTCTCATCTGAACCAATCACGTGGGCACGTACACGACACGCACACATCAAACGCTTTGGCAAGTGCCTGCGTCTACTGGCCACTTTTAAAAAATTATTTTAAAAAAAATCGATCGTTGGCAAATTTTTTATTTTTGCATTTTTGTCGTTTTTCAACGATTTTTATTTTTATTTTTTTAACAACCTTTGGGGATCAATTTCCCCCTTCTATAAATACACATCTTCTCTCATTTCTCACTTCTTATCCCAATTCCTTCAATTATCATCTAAATTTTCTCATTTCTCTTTCAAATTCTTCCATTTCTTTTCCAAATTTTTCAATTTCTTCACATAACTCTCCTAAATTTATGGATCCCCATGGATTCGATGATACGTCTGACAACGCATACGATAATCAATTCGACGAGAATTCCTCCGCGGATGAGGAACCTATATGAGAGTTGATGGAGGAATTCGCAGAGGCGATGAAACAATACAAAGCAACGAGGGTTTGTGTCGATGTTCTTTGCTCGCAGATATTGCATCAATTCTTCATTTAGTTTTGGATCGATATTGAATGAGTTGGGATTGTTTGGATTCAAATTCATATTTTTTGTTGTGTGAGGAAATGGAAGAATTGAAAGAGAAATGGAAGAAAAATGGATGAATTATGATCATATAAGAAAAATAAAAGAAAATGGATATATATAGTTGGGGAAAATCGATCCCCAATAATTATATATAAAAATAATTGAAAAAAATGGTTGAAAAACGATAGAAAAAAAAATGAAGCAACGGTCACGGGTAAAATCAAAAAAGCAGACAGTGGGCGTGGCGCTGACCAACGCATCTCACGCGCTTGTCATGCACTCGTCCGCCTGATTCATCAAGAGACCGATGTTATGATTTGAGAAGGATAGAGAGGATTTCAAGTATCCTCAAACTCCATAAACGAGATGCAAAGGAAGAGAGAAGCCGTGAGCGGCGTGAGAGAGACAGAGAGCTAGGGTTTGATTAATTTTCTTGATAATGAAATAAGATGCGTAAGACAAGTATTTAAAGATATCTAAGGACCTTATCGGTTCGACTCTCTTTTACGATCTGGGAAAGAACCGTAGAAAACCCAGAAAGGAGCTTACAATCTTGCTTGACTCGTTTAAGCTAATTTACAATAATTAAGGAAAGCTATCTATTTAACAAACTCTATAATTTTCTTGCCATGTTGGTGTGCGTCTCACCCTAGTGTTTAGCCGCACATGCTCAGTAGTCTTCTTTCTTGCGCAGCCCATGTCGTCTACTCGGTCCAACCCTTCCTCTTCTATCTCATCACGGCCCACTTCTTCCCCATCAACACTCAGTCCATCCTCTTTGGTCGTGGTGCATTATCCTCTATTTTGCGCGTAACATTCCCTCCCCGATCGAGAATCATCTTGGCCGCAAGGTGTACGTCAGGAAAGAACCAACTAGTGGCGCGAGCGGTTCCAACGTAGCATCATCGAGATTGCTATCCGACCATTCGAACAAGCCTTGGTCGACCAAGACTCTGCCGACGAGCACTGTACAATGGCCATGCAAGCATACGGGGTGCGAGACAATATTCCCGTTCAAGAACTCAGTGGGTAGGGCTAAGGGTGGGGTTTGGGAATTAGTTCTCTTAAATGGCTTGAGGAAGGCGACGTGAAACACAGGATGCACACGTGAGGATTCTGGGAGCTTTAAATGATACGCGACTTCGCCAACCTTGGACAATACCTCGACTGCCCTATAAAAATGGCGGGCCAGTTTCTGAGACCGATGAGTAGCCATAGAGTGCTGCCGATATGGTTGGAGTTTCAGCAACATAAGGTCGTCCACTTCAAAACTGACCTCGCGGCGATGTCTATTGGCCATTGTACGCATGCGTTGTTGTGCGAGTTCCAAATTCGCGCGCAAACATTGGAGCATCTCTGTCCGTTCAGTCAAAAATTTATCAACTACCGCTAACTTGCACTAGCCCTCAATGTAGGGCAAGAAGGATGGTGGCTCACGACCATAGAGTGCTTGGAATTGAGTCATCTTTAAGCTAACATGGTAGCTAGTGTTTAGGGATTATTCGGCCCATGGTAAAAGCACTGTCCATCGCGTGGGTTTCTTTTTAGTGAAGGCTCATACCTCGATTCGTGACCTCCGTTTGACCATCCGTTTGTAGATGAAAAGTCGTACTAAGTTGGAGTGTAGTGCCACTGAGTTTAAGAAGCTCTTGCCAAAACTTACTCACAAAAACCTTATCTCAATCGGAAACAATGGTTTTGGGAAAACCATGCAACTTGACCACCATATCAATAAATAAGAAGGCCATACGATGAGCATCAAAATTTGTAGGAAGCGCGCCCAAGTGAATGAATTTCGATAAACGATCAACCACAACGAATATAACAGTAAAGCCCTGTGACGGCGGTAATCCCACAATAAAATCCATCGAGATGTCGTCCCATACTCGAAGTGGAATAGGGAGTGGTTTCAATAATCCGGCCGGTGGTTGAGTGGAGTAGTTTGTAGTTTGGCAAATGAGACATGTTGAAATATACTTCAGTATGTCGAGTCGCATTCGCTTCCAATAAAAGACCATGGCTAACCGTTGAAATTTTCGATGTACTCCAGAATGACCAACGATGAGTGTCTCATGATATTCGCAAATAAGGATTTCTCGTAAGGGAGATGACGCTCCTATGCAGATGCGGCGCTTGAAAAACAAGATGCCGTCGTCAACGGAGAAATGAGGTGGCAACGCTCCTTTCTCGTGTGCGGCATGAAGCTGAACCAAATCGGGTTGAGTGGTGTTCTCACGATGAATATCACCCATCAAAGAGTGTACTGGGCGAGAGAGGTAGAGCAGTGCGTGATCATGGATAGGCGCGGCTTCGACGCGAGAAAGAGCGTCAACAACTTGGTTAGAAGCACCAGGTTTATATTCAATTCGAAAGAGAAATCCCATGAGCTTTCGAATGTAAAATTGTTGATCTGGTGTCTGAATGACTTGTTGTAATAACTCCTTCAAGCTTCGTTGATGAGTGCGAATTATAAATTCACACCCCAATAAATATTGTCGCCACTTCTGCACGGCTTCCACTATGGCGTATAATTCCTTGTGATAGGTAGAAGCTGCCAAACGTCGGGGACCTAGTTTCTTGCTAAAAAAAAAAGCGATTGGATGGTTCTGTTGGAGTAACATTGCGCCAATACCGGTGGATGATGCATCAGTTTCAACTACATATGGTGCAGAAAAATCGGGTAACCTGAGGACAGGTGCTACGGTCATCGCCGTTTTGAGCTGATGGAAAGCTTTGAATTTCACCAATCGAACAACCATTCAGTCGGGCCATCACCACAACACCCGTCACTTTGGCAATAATGGTGGCTCACACGAGGCCGATGCCT
Organism: Monilaria moniliformis; assembly: GCA_034509125.1. Classification (NCBI taxonomy): domain Eukaryota; kingdom Viridiplantae; phylum Streptophyta; class Magnoliopsida; order Caryophyllales; family Aizoaceae; genus Monilaria; species Monilaria moniliformis. The sequence continues at coordinate 473 of JAYDZE010563672.1, read as the reverse complement.
CTGGCTCTCGCGGCAGCAGGTTCACTCTGAAACCCAAACTCGAGTCTCCAAAGTGTGATGGAACGGAGCCATTGTGATGGTTATATAAGGTACGAGAGTATTTTGAATTTTATGACACCCCTCTGGATGATCGTCTCCGTTGTGTTGCTTCATTGAGAGGGATAGAGAGGATTTCAAGTATCCTCAAACTCCAGAAACGAGAGGCAAATGAAGAGAAAAGCCGTGAGCGGCGTGAGAGAGACAAAGAGCTAAGGTTTGATTAATTTTCTTGATAATGAAATAAGATACGTAAGACAAGTATTTAAAGATATCTAAGGACCCTATCGGTTCGATTCTCTTTTTACAATCTGGGAAAGAACTGTAGAAAATCCAGAAATGAGCTTATAATCTTCCTCTACTCGTTTAAGCTAATTTACAATAATTAAGGAAAGCTATCTATTTAACAAACTCTATAATTTTCTTGCCATGTTGGT
>JAYDZE010563661.1:0-12453 GCA_034509125.1 Monilaria moniliformis | reverse complement strand
AGATGCTTATATTTCCAGAAACCACTTCTGGAGTCTGGAACTTTGGGTGCCAAATGCAATACTCAAATGGTCATTCCCCACCTGACGGAAAACTACGGTGCCTCCCGTGATCCCCCAGAGAAACAAGCGCCAATGTGTACTGTGCACTCCTTCCCACACAATATTGATCACTGTTTGACATGGGCTCGGTCAGAATTTGAGGGATTGCTAGAAAAAACACCAGCTGAAGCAAATGCCTATCTTTCTAACCCTGCTGAGTATGTGTCTGCAATGAGAAATGCTGGGGATGCTCAAGCAAGGGACAACTTGGAACGTGTAATTGAGTGTCTTGACAGGGAGCGATGCGAATCATTCCAAGATTGTATTCTGTGGGCTCGTCTAAAGTAAATCTCTTTCAACTCCCCCCATATACTCTCTTCTTCGGTTGGATTTATGTTGCTAACTACCCTGTTGGTATGCTTATATAATTTCTGCCCATTGGCAGGTTTGAAGACTATTTTGCGAACAGGGTGAAGCAGTTAACTTTCACCTTCCCCGAGGATGCTGCAACCAGCACTGGCGCACCTTTCTGGTCAGCCCCGAAGAGGTTCCCTCGTCCCCTGCAGTTTTCTACCTCCGATCCCAGCCATCTTCACTTCATTATGGCTGGATCCATACTGAGAGCCGAGACATTTGGCATCCCTATACCTGACTGGGTGAAGAACCCAAAGAAACTGTCAGAGGCTGTTGATCAAGTCATTGTCCCTGATTTCCAACCGAGAAAGGATGCAAAAATTGTAACTGACGAGAAAGCTACTAGTCTTGCTACTGCTTCCGTGGATGATGCTGCTGTTATTAATGATTTAATTGTGAAGCTTGAGAAATGTTGCCAGACATTACCACCAAATTTCAGGATGAAGCCAATCCAGTTTGAGAAGGTTTGCATCTCATCTCTTACAAATTCTACATGCTAAGTACAATTTTTATTTTTTTACTTTCCGCGTCTTACAGTCAGTCTCTGCAATGTTGATGTTTAATTGTGTAGGACGATGACACCAACTATCACATGGACCTGATCGCAGCACTTGCAAACATGAGGGCAAGAAATTACAGCATCCCTGAAGTGGACAAGCTGAAAGCCAAATTCATTGCTGGGAGGATCATTCCAGCCATTGCAACTTCCACAGCAATGGCTACTGGCTTGGTCTGCCTCGAGCTTTATAAAGTAATCGATGGGTCCCATAAGGTAGAAGACTATCGCAACACATTTGCCAACCTTGCTCTCCCGCTATTCTCCATTGCCGAACCAGTACCTCCCAAGGTTGTCAAGCACCAGAACATGAGCTGGACCGTGTGGGACAGATGGATCATAAGGAACAACCCAACTTTGAGGGAACTGCTCAAATGGCTTTCTGACAAAGGACTGAATGCATACAGCATTTCTTTCGGAAGTTGCCTGCTCTACAACAGCATGTTCCCTCGACACAAGGACCGGATGGACAAGAAGATCGTGGACCTTGTAAGGGATGTAGCCAAGGTAGAGTTGCCACCATACCGCAACCACCTGGATGTTGTTGTGGCATGTGAGGATGAAGAGGACAATGATGTCGATATTCCCCAAATATCGATTTACTTCCGCTGATCATTCACAAGACTAGGTCCTTATCCTTGAACTTCCTTCCCTTCTGATCTTCAGTTCTATGTCAGACGCATAGTAAGACGATTTAGACTATCATAAATTTAGAGTGAATTTGAGCACTTGAGTATTTGTGTTGTTCTCTGTCACTGTTCTTCATTTTGGGTTGCTAAATTTGATATTCTGCATTTTCTTTCTAGTCTCATAGATGCCTTCTCCTATGCTTGATTCTCTCTCTTCCTCTCCCTTTCTCTCTCACTCTCATATATTTGCATTTACTATGAGCAGCTTAGAAACTAGTAGGGTCTTGGTGTTGGTTATATGACCTTGATGGGTTTTGAAATTGTTGGAATAAGTCGAAATTCTCTAGAGCAAATTATATTCATCTTTTATTTGATTTGTTATAGAGAAATTCGACCCATTCCAACATTCTATTTACATAACTATTTCATATTCACGAGCTGATTACTGAAGACTTGAATAAATTTGACCTCTCCAAACAAGTAGAAAATATTATGCTTAAAAATATGGTTGTCTTCAAATATTGGAAGAAATTATAACTGAAGTATATCGGTAGCTACTGTACAGATTCACATTTATTCCAAAAATATCATATTACGAACATATTCACCCGTTTTGAAACATATATCAATTGCAGTTACCCTTGAATAATTAATGCCAAAATATGTTTGTTTATCTTAAAATATATATTCAATATAGTTGTGTGTATTTAACAACACGTGCATAAACAACTTTTATGCACGTGCCCAAAATAATAGCAGTAATAAATATTTCGCGCATGAATCTAGAATTTACGTGATAAATTGGAGCCCATTATTGAATTTTTTTTTAAATAATAAAATAAAAACTTTCTCCTAAGTAAAACGAGGTGCAATGCGACGACTAGAGATTTGAAGCTTATGCTTCGAATAAATTATCTGACAAAAATAAAAAATAATAATAATAAAGTGTAAAGTGTGTTACCAAACCAGATTAAAAAACGTGATAAAACTGGAAAAAAAATACGTGGAGTGAAAAAAAGCTGTGAATCTCTGCCTGCACACACACGCACCACCCGCCAAACCCAAACCCTCACCGCTTTTTCCTTCTTCTTCCCTCCATTTTCCTTTGCATTGCCCTAATTTATTCTCAAATCACGCACTCAATCCACTAACGGATCCATAAAGCTTGATCCGTCTCAAAAACTGCAATTACTTCGATCAACATTCGGTTGATTAATTTGATTTCCTTGTTCCGGCATTGCGTTGCTCGATCGGAGTATCCGAATCGATGTGGCTGAGGCGAACCAAGACGAGAAACCGTGTCCACAACGCGCCGACGCTCAAATTCGCATGCTCTTCGTTCAAGGACGTCCATATCCTCCTCTACGACGGCGCGATCGGTGACGGAGGAGGAGGCTCCCCGCACTCCCCCTCATCGCCGTCGATCTACCACCGCAACCGCAGCGCGAAGGAGCTCCTCCGCTCCCTATCCAACCCCGCCGCGCTCCCGCGCCGCGGCGACGAGGATAGGGAAATCCGGATCCGCGGCGCCGAGAAATCGGTGGTGGTGTACTTCACGAGCCTGCGGGTGATCCGCCGCACGTTCGACGACTGCAGCGCCGTCCGATCGATACTGCGGGCGTTCCGCGTGCCGATCGACGAGCGGGATCTGTCGATGGACTCGGGGTTCATGGACGAGCTGCAGAGGATCCTCGGGGAGTCTGAGAAGTCGAAGCTGACGCTGCCGAGGGTGTTCACGGGCGGGAGGTACCTCGGCGGGGCGGAGGAGGTGCGGCGCCTGCACGAGAGCGGCGAGCTGAAGAAGTATTTAGAGGGACTGCCGCCGGTGGAGCCAGGCACGTGCGAGGCGTGCGGCGGTTACAGTTTCGTGCTGTGCCAGGAATGCAATGGGAGCCATAAGTGCTACAGGGGGAAAGCCGGCTTCAGGAGTTGTACCTCATGCAATGAGAATGGTCTCGTCAGGTGCCCTTCTTGCTCTTGTTCCCCTGCGCCTTTATGAACTCATTTAGTGTTACTCTATTGGTGGTTTTTTAATTATGTGACGAGAATGTTTGGGTTTTTTGTGACATTGAGATCCATTTTAACTCACCTTCAATTTTTGTCAAATGTTTTTGTTTAATCCAGATTTTGGTGTAGCTTATGATGATTTTTCTATGTAGTTTTTCTTCTCTAATTTGGTTTTTGATGAACACAAAAATCATAATATAGATGTGGATTTAGTTGTTGAAATAAAGATGAAAAACAGCATGAGAATACAGTTGTTTTTCAAATCCTCTCCCCTTTTTGTTGATTTTTTATTACTAATATTTATTAAATTGGCATCTATTATTTATATAAATATGTAAGATTGTTTTTGGGTGTGCTCTAGACGAGAGGAATATTTGTATATGTTATATTTGATGAAATACATATCGTAAAATAATGGCTTGGAATGCCAAATTTGTGCAAATCATAGATTATAAATAAAAATCTTCAAACTAAATAACAATTAAATCATATTATAGTAAAATCTCTATAAAAGAATACTCTATTTAAGAATAAAAATTCATGGTGCCAACTTGGGACCAATTATAAATAGGAATAAATTCTAAAATTATCATAATTCATGACATATATATATATATATATATATATATATAGTAAATTTAAGTTAATTTAAAATATTTGTCTAAGTTGTCTGTAATAATGTATTTAATTTTTTTTATGTTTTAACCATATCATTTAATTTGTTTGTACTCAATAGCTCGTCTACATGACTAACTTTTTGTTGAACAAAAAATATCTATACTATTTTAAGTGGTTGAGATAAATGTTTCAATTAGACCATGTATATTGCATGTATAAAATTATGTTTGTTAAAATTCTTCCTAAGTAAATATATTTAGTAATTATAACTTTGATGTATTTTGCATATATTTTAATATTAAAACATAAATAAAAAAACATATTAGACCTCTATTTAAGAATAACTTCCATTTATGAATAATTTTTTGTAGTCCAATGATATTCTTTTATAGATGTTTTACTATAATTGTTTAATAGTATGAATTTTCTGTCCACAGCTCTTTTTTTTTTTTTCCTTTCTAATCCATTTTAAAATTCGATGCTGTTCTTTTTCACATTTTAAAATTTTCTTCATCAAGTAATCTTCTTAGTATCAAGACTCGTTAAAAGTATCATTATTGACGTTTTCGTGCTAGCACCATTTTCTGCATTCAAATTCTTTCGCGTGGTTACAATTATAGCAACTTTCAGTCAACAAGTCTAATTTTGGGCCCCTTCAGAAAGAAGTCCAATTTAGTTTATTACTAAATAGTTAGCTCTATTTTTAAAATTTAACTTCCCTCAGAAAACAAAGAAATTTAGAAAAATATGATGTGGGCTTAAAATTTATCAATGCCTAGGCTAGAAGTTTTTTCCTTTTAGGGCCGTCTAATATTTGTATGGGCTTCAACTTAATTTACTTTTAAAAGAAGGAGTTGGGTAATAATTGATCTATGAGAAATGAAGATTGATTTTAATGCTCCCTCTTGTTCATCAGATTTTGAGCTGTATGATACAAATATTTGAATCATGTTAGTCTTTTTTGAGGTGACTTGATCGGTGGGATGAACACCATTGTGACTAAATTCAGCCAGCGCTTAGTTGGTAAGACGCTTAGATGATGAAATGCAACTTAATTGGTAAGACGTTACCCCTCCTACCAATAAGTCGGGTTTGAATAACCACGGTCAAGAGGTAAAAGATTATGAGTTTAAATTCAGCCGACGCTTGGTTAGTAAGTTGCTTAGATGATGAAGCGCAACTTAATTGGTAAAACGTTTCCCCTCAAATCAATAAGTCGAGGTTTGAACCATCACAGTTATGGAGTAAATAGGAAACTATTATTGATTATCTTTAATAGACTTAAAATATCAGTCTACACTTGTTGGATCGTTTCACTTGAAGCGCAATAGAAAAATCAAATCCCAATTGAGGTGATAAATTCCACAATAGGCAATGGGGCTTTAACAACACATGATCAACGTATTCCATTTTATAATAGTGGACGAATTAATTTGCGTTTAATTAATATGTAAAATGTCTATGTATATGTAGGGGTAGATGTGTCAAAGAAGGCTGGGAATAGTTTTTAATAAACTTATGATGATGCTTATGGACATGTAATTAAAGGTTATATTCTAATTTAATGATGCTTTAAGCTTTGGACAGTCTCTTTTTATGAGCCACATGCTAGGTCATGGGCCATACAATAATGATGCCTCATGATTAATTATACAAATCAATTTAAAGTAATTTGGTATTAAGAAGTACATCTCATTGTCGTGTTTTAAAGAGTAGAAAAGCATATAAATGTTATCATTTAATAGTACGACATTCTATTTTACTATTTATATATCTTCATTCTATATTTTGCTTTGTCGATTATTGTTCGTCGCATCTATCATTGGTGGTATCATTCGACACATAAAAACATATCATGTTGATTGTTTAATTCATTTATTAGTAAAGGATCATATTTTATGTCAACGAGACCTAACTTAAATTGCAAGACTAAAGCATCAAACGTCTCCTTAGCAAGATGTCTTGAATTCAAATATGGTCTCTTTATATAATAGTGTAAGAGGTCTTAGATTTAAATCTGGTCTCTATATATAGTGGTGTAATTGTGCCGCCTTTATTTTATGATGATGTTATACAAAAACAAACCGCAAAATAGAGTAAACAATAATGGAAAAAACACCACATGATGGCATGTGCACCTTCTGCATCATGATTAAGCTTTTTTAAAACTTGTTTTTTTCTTTGAAATGCAGTTTATATAGTTGTACACATACTGAAAAGTCAGCTTATGCTGCTGCTTGTCAGAATACACCTTTTTCCTTGTCTAAAAATGCTTAAACGAATCTTGGACAAATTTTAACAATGTGTTTGAATTGATTCTCATTCAGAATTGCGTTTGACTCACTAAATTCTGTTCACACTAAATAAAATGTCAAAACTAGAGTATTGCGTTTGAACATACATAGCTTTGATTGAATAATCACTAACTTGTATCCGATCACCCCATCAGTACATGTCACGTGTATAATAACGAGATCGTTAATTTACTCTCGACTCCACCTACGCAATCATTAAGTACATGTAACCGGGATTATGTAAACAAGAGAGAGAAAAACATCAAAAGCTAAAAGCTAAACCAAAATGTGACATAAAGCCTAAAGGGAAGGGAGTGGGTTAGGTAGAGGTTAAACTATATTGGCAGACACAAGCAATTAAAAGGAAGCAAATCTTAGCCCCTTTAACTACCCACAATCAAGACATAAATCAAAACCTAAACATATAATTTCTTAAAAGAATCAGACATTCTGGTCCAGAAAGTAGTTCACAATGTACAATAATCCCTTTTGGTCATTTTTTTCTGCCACCATGTCTGTATTGTGATTTTGTGAAAGTATTTTCATTTATATTTGGGGTGATTTTTTTTTACTTTGCAGTGTGCATGAGCTTTGTTTAGTACAAGAACATGTAGGATTCACCTAAACTAGGAAAGGTGAAAGCGGGAGACTTACTACTTCGGTGTATTTGTGTTGTTGAAGCGTGATAGGATTGATATGATGTCGGAGAACTGTGGACGTCTTGAGGGGCAGTTGTCCCAGCATTTGATCATCAGTGAGCGGAGGAGCTGCGGGCAGGAGTCGGGGATGTCAGGCCTCAGCCCGCATGCGGCTATTCCAACTGCAGCCTGCACCGGTGAATAAGCAGAGTATGCTATCTCACCAGTCACCATCTCCCATATGATCATCCCAAAACTATATGCATTACTCATCCAAGTTTCTGTCACATTTTCTGGATCACCAGAGATGATCTGTTTGCAAATAAGAAAAGTCCATTTAGATATGAAAATCTTCCATAAAATATGATTAATCAGTATTAGATTTTAAACAAGATGGTTCAAGAAATTCATAGATTAATCATTAGTAAATATGTTTTGAACTAAAGTAGCATAAATAAAAAATTAGTACCAAATAGTTGCTAAAAACATCATGGAACAACTCAAACATCTGATACCAACTCTACCCTATCAAGAAAGGCAAATCTATGCATCTTGGAATAAACAACATAAAGCTGTAAATGACATAGACTCAAACTAGATACATCTGCCTACACAGAGGCAGAATTCAAAAAGCTTATTCTATGTTATATTAATCATGCATATGATTTCCCTACTACATTCATTCAACTGTATTATAATAGCTAGTGCAGAAATTTATGAGAAAATCTTGTCATGTTAATACAAGAAATGATAGCCCTAATCAAACTTCACTTTCTAAAAATCGCCCGTAAAGGCTATATGATATCTGCTTCATCTTTTCAATATAGGGTGGTGCCTATTCTTCTAACAATTAGTAAGATCAATTCAGTCTTATGCAATTCAGTATATAAGAATATGCACTAACAATTAACAAACTACGAATAAAAAAATTGACTAGTGAAAACGGACCTCTGGAGCAAGCCACCTATAACCATCAGTTTCATACTCCATAGCCTCAGCAACACTCTTGCAGGCAGAGACTATTCCCATATCACCCAAGCAAGCATTCCCGCGTTTATCTAACAAGATCCTCTGCGTATTCAAGTCTCTATACGCAATTCCATGATCATTCATGAACTTAATTCCCTCAGCAACATCAGTGACAATGCGTAGAATCTCTTTGATCTGAATCTTCTTGCTCTTCATAATCAAGTCATGGACAGTTCCTCCTTCCATAAACTTAGTCACGATGCACAAGCCGTGATTCTCGTCTACACAAACTCCATGAAACTGTAGGATGTTCTTGTGCCCGCATGTCATCAACTCCAACAAATCCTTCCTACACTCAAACTCATAGGCATTTCCTTTGTCGCACCCCTTGAGCTTCTCAATCCCAACTTTCTTGCCCTTGTACACTCCCTTGAACGTGCCCGGTCCAACCTGATCTCCAATCTCAACAGCATCGTAGTTCAGAAACCACCTCCCGATCTCATCACGGCCAGAAACCATAGTCTGCCATTCATCCACAGAAACCACAATCGAATCATCAGGTAGTGGCAGCCGTAGCTGAAGCTTCGAGTCCGAATTCTCTCCTCCATTCCTGTAACTCCCATCACCACCACAATCATCTTCGATTTCTCCAAATTCTCTCCCCCTAGTGCTCTCCTCTTGGCATCCACAGAGGCCGAAAGGGAGCTTAATCGGATTGTTTTTAGGCTTCTTCGAGGCCAATCTAAGTGCATTCTCGATCCGAGTTTTGAACATTTTCTCCTGCCCTGTTTGAACAATCAGCACAACAATCCCCAAAGTGCACCCCTTCTTCTCAAAGATCTGCAACTTTTTGCAGCAAATCGACGAGCTGTCGAGCGCTCCGGACATCGCCGGCCACGAAATGGCGGAGTTACATGCAAACGTAAGCTTGAAAGCAGCGCCATTAGCGCTCGTATCTTCTTCGGAAACCTCTTGAATGATAGTCGCCGGATTGTCCTCCGCCGCCGCCTGCTCAATCAACTTGATGTGCAGAAACACATCCTTCATTTCAAAACCAGCTTGCGCATAGCTATCAAACAAACGAAATCGCAATTCATTTTCAACCTAATCTGCACCTACTTCGATCGTAAAATTGAAACGAAATCGAAGACGAAAAAACACAAAAAGGCGAATCAATTTCACCTGAGCGGCAGAGAATCGTAATGCTTCCTCAGATTCGACACCAAATTCTCCGGCAGCTGGCTGCCGGGGTACAACTGCGTCAGACTTCGCACGACACTTCCCCACACTTGCCTCCGGCAGCTCGCCGGCGACGACGCCGGCAGCTCGCGAGCAGAATCTAGGTTTAGAGTGTTTTTCAACGACGCAATCGCCTCCGACACGTTGCGGCTCAGCCTCTGAAACCGCTTCTGAAAGGCGGAGGAATCTCGCACGGCAGCGGATGCGGCGGCGGCGGCGGCGGAGGAAGAAGAGGACGACGATGAAGCAGTGGAAGAGGAGGAAGAGTTGTTTTCCGGCTGGCATTCTGATCTATCGTGTGTGCGCATCAGAACTTGCTCCACCATGTCCTCGTCCGTGCTCGCTCGGCTCGACCAGCACTCCAGAGCTGCTGCCATGGCTACTAGCGGAGGAGAGAGAAAGACAGAGATAGACAGAAGAGGAGAGAGAGAGAGAGTCGGATTTGCTCGAATCACGGCTTAAGTGGCGCAGCAGCAGATTAATGGTAGTAAAATACCATGAAAGAGATTTGAAACGCTGCTACAATTTTTTGCTCTTTGGTCGCACATGACTCATATATACTGCTATATTTAGTGAATCATGAGTTATAGCCAAGTATGAAATATAGCCATGACAGTAGAAGAATACTACTACCCATACTCACATAAATATATATTGGAAGTTCATCCATCTCTCCGTCCATAAAAAAATAATTTATTTTTATTATTTTAATATTTACTAATATTATTTTTAAGATGAGATTTTTCTCCAATGGAATCACTTCAACTAAAACTTATACTACACTCTTTTTTGACCTATTTTAATGGACAAAGTGAGTATTATTTCATTTTTCTTTAAAATGAAAATGGATGAATTCATTCTCATCAACTTCCAATATTCAATTTTATCATCATCAAACTCTAATTTTAAATGGATAAATGAAGAACCATTATTAATTATTTAAAAAAAATATTCAATAGATAGAGCTAAATTTGGAGTCATAGCATCAGTCTAATTAAATTAAATTTCATTTAAGTCATATTTATTTTGTTGATATATATATATATATATATATATATAATGATAATACTCCATCTGTCTGCAAAAAAGTGGTGTGTGAATTAAATAAGAATTTCACTTTAAATGTGTTATGTGAACCATATTACTATAGATGAAAATCGACCATTTTTTACGGATATACTGAAAAGAAAGTTATGGCATATTTTTTATAGATAGGTGGAGTAATAAATAATACTGCCTTATCTGCTAACAAAAAAATTGTCGTGCTATGGACGACACGAGTTTTAATAATATAATTGGTTTTATCATTTATATGAATGGATTAAGAATCTCACTAAATATGTGGTGAGTTGTGTGGGCTCTTCAATTGTAAGTTTAAAATGATAAATTTTTTGTGGATGAATCGAAGTCATAATTATGGCAATTTTTTGTATAGGAAGCGAGTATTATAATCAATAGTTAGTTAAAATTCATTTTTAATTTTAACTTCGAATAAATTCTTTTTATTTAATTATTCCCATACGGGAAATTATTGATGTGAAAAACCATGTACTACTTTCATTTGATTGGATGAAGGTAGTGGTCTGTGGTACTATAAAACCAATTGTGAAGTGCAGCAGACAGTACTGAGATAGACCAGTCCACAGAAAATAATAAATATAGCATGGGTACAACGATACTTACCGATAAAAAATATTACTATATGTATATAGAGACTGTTCCTAAATTGACTATGACTGTATTACATAGATCTCAAAAAATATATATACATATATTATTTTTCTTTGAGAAAAATGTTACTACTTTCGTCTAATTAAAGATGTCACAATTTTCTTTTTGGTTTTTTCCATTAAAAATGTCATACTTTTATATTTGGAAAGTTTTTACATTCTAAATAATTTTTTATCTCTCATCGTTAATACAACCAACAATTTTTTCTCTCATCATTACTATATCTAACAACTTCTTCTCTTTCTATTTGCACCCCCTAAATAAAATTCCTAAAATCTCGTGAGTATGACATTTTAATAAGCACGGAAGGAGTATTGCTTTTGTGCAGACTGTTTTGTTCAACAGCAAACACATGATGCAGATTTTGGTTGGGCCCAACTGCAATATACTTAAATTGGGCCAGCCCAGATAATAATTTATTTGTTTATATATAATTCTGAAATTCAGTAAAATTATCAAATTTAATATTTGGCTATACGCGCTGATGGAACCTTATTGCGATTTTAATTAAATATATAATAATTCTTATTATAATAAAATATATAATAATTCTTATTATATTGTTGGACTAAGAACCAAATCATTCACACCAACGCCAATTTGATTATCGTAAATTGGTATGAAGAGAATCTCACGAATAAAATGTACTCCATTCGGCTGAGAAATGACGACACATTTTAGCGTGGCGCGTTTTTAATAAAAGATAGGTAGTGTGTATTATGAGTGGAAAAGAGTCACTCTATTATTTTATGTTAGTTAATATAAATAACGATGAATCATGTTTGGTTTTTTTATAAATAGACGTGCAAAATGAGGATAAAGTATAAATAAAAAGTGTTAAAAAAATAAAATTTTTAAAAGTGTGCATTATTTTGTGGGACACCTTAAAATAACGAAGTGTACGCTAATTTATGGGATTAATAGAGTATTATATAAAAGCTCATATAATACTTTTACATGTGTTATAGTAGTGTTTAAAATATAAAAATTTATACTATTAACATATTTATTTTTATTCATTTCTTCACCAAACGAGACATGATTTAATTAGTGTGTGTGCATTTAGGGGTGAGCATTCGGATTTCGTTTTGGATTTTTGCCTAATCCGAACCGATCCGAAAATCCAAAATTTTCTTAAAATTAAATCCGAACCGAACCGAATTATACGAAAATCTGAATCCGAAAATCCGAAATCTGAACTTACAAATCCGATCCGAACCGAAAATCTGAAATTCGAAAATCTGAAAAATCTGAAAATTATAAAATATTTTTTCTAAATTTATACCATAAGGTTGGTAGTATATAAAATATCATGTTTC
>JAYDZE010563650.1:0-12453 GCA_034509125.1 Monilaria moniliformis | reverse complement strand
GATAAGAGCAATTAATCCACTTAAAACACGGATAAAAATTCACCAAAAACAAAACGAGCAATAAAATAAATTACAACACATTTACATTTGATAAATTTATCCAAACCGGATAATTAAAATATTGAAATTTTCAGAAAATTCCCAAATTAGGAAAACCACAGGGTTAAAACCACCACCAACGACCCCTATCGACGAGGGCTGTCGATTGGCATCGCCAATTTCGCCGTCCGACGTCGCCTCTTTCGGCAATTGAGCCTGAAAAGCTCCTGCCCGCCGCGCCGAAACCCTAGCTATTCGATTCGCCGCCACAGCTAGCGGCTGGCCAATCCACGACAACCATTCGACTCTCCGTGATGCGACAGGTCGACTGGTGCGGTCAATTGCACCGGAAGACCTTCGTCCGTCGTGAATTGCACCAGAAACTTTTCTGCTTCGCGCGAAACAGCCTCGTCGGATTCTCGCCGAAAATTCACCGTCGTCGTCAACTTTTGACGCCTACCACCACCTGGGCCTTGAAGCTCAGGTCATGGGCTACAAAAGCCCTAAGGTTTAATCGCCGGATTCATAGCCGGTCGCCGGCAATCGGGCTTGAAACTACCGCGAATTGAATTGCGATTCAAACCCTGGCCCCCCCGATATTTGCTGGCTAAATTCTCCGTCTCCGGCAAATTTCGAGGCCCGCTACCGGACGGTATTTGACTTCTAGGTCATGAGCTACGAAAGCCCTCACCTCTCGCCGTCTGAAACATCCCCGATCACCAGAAATCGGGAAAGAGTGGCTACGGGTCGCGGCTAGGGTTTTCTTGAACCCTAGCCCGCCGCGATCCGTTTTCTGGCCGCCTCACGATGCCACCGTCCATCCCACTGGTCCCGTTCGACACCTCTAGGACAAAGATCACCATAGGCCTTGGTCTCGTCGTCGATCGAGTCCAGATGTGCCTCGAATTGCGCGTCAAACACGGCTTGTTGACCAACCTGAATTACAAACCCTAGGGTTTGAATTCCGGCCAACATCGCCATTTTCCGCCATACCACACCAGTGTCTTTTGTAGGTTAGTAAACATTTTGAACTAACACTGCAACATTTCTCGATAGATTATCTTAATTTTATTTATTTCTTTTGCAAGAAACCGACTAAGAAACTTTCAATGATAATTTGATCACCACTCAGTCTATAATGCAAAGACTTAGACATATTTACTTAATCATAATAAATTATAAGATAAACAATTATTAAAAGCAAATCAATGTAACAAAATAATAATCGTCTTATAAATTAGAAAATAAAATTTTACAAATACAAGCAACTCAAAGCTTACTTTTTGGTATATAACCTAACAATCAAATCATCTAACATGAAATTGGAATAGAAAGCATTAGTAATTTAAAACAATCCGAAATTCTATAATTGGAGTGAGAAGAAAGAGTTTCTTTTTGGGGTGATTTATTTGAGAATGTTTTTGGGGTGCTCAGCTCATCATATGAAAGTCAAATAAAGGTGGTACATATTTTAAGCGTTGTTTGTTCGATTAGCCCAAATCGAATCGAATAACGATTTCGATCAATCACTTTTCACTCATAAAAGATAAGATAAAAACAAAAGGTAAAGTAACTAATATATCTGTATTAGCAAATTTATCTGATTAAATTTCAGATGATAAATATTCACAATTATTCAGAGAATATTAGTTTAGAAATAAAAACCGAATTCACTCCCTCTTTGGGCCTATTGTATGTACGATTGATTCCTTAATATGTAAATTGTTATGTAAACAATTATGGAAATGACAAATGAGGCATGTGAATAATATAGAAATATAGGCATCGGTCGAAAGGAGAAAAGGCCAAAAAATACATAATTAACACTGACTCCATCACTACAAAAGATTGACGACCCATAAATTTCTAAGATGATTAAATATTATATATAACTTTCAATTAGGAAAATGTGAAGCTTTTCGTGCATAGTAAATAATCAAGTGGGCTTCAATAATTCTTGACTGTACAATGTTACTATATTAATATATTTGTCTATTTGTAAAAAAGAAAAGAAAAAAAAGGAGAAAAAAAAAGCAATTATGTAAATTTGCTGCAAGAATTATTAACGAAGAGTAGTACTAACATTCGTTTTGAAACTGAAAATTACAATTCCAACTCATAAAAAATAAAGAAAAAAGGAAAAAGATAATCCCTAACACAACATGGGACCTTCTTCCACCTTGTCTAACTTCTATCATTTTCGAGGGAAATCCGTAGTCGCAACTCGTAGTCGAGCAAAACTAGCATAAATTCTTGAAAAAAAGTGATTCAAGCAGAGTTGGAAGCCAGAAGGTGGACTTTTTCCGCATTCGACTAGGAGTTGAAGAGCAATGGGAATGATGATGTTGATGTTGAGAAGCTTAGATTTAATGGTACTGCATAGGTAGAGTGTTGAATGGTGTAGAGGTTTTTAGAGGATTGAATTGAGGACATAGAGGATATTGTTTGTTTAGATCTTTCTGGTATATTCTATACTGTAAATTACACTGCCTTTTAAAGGCTGCATCTATCTATAAATAAAAAAACTTTATTGGCATTTTTGTTCAAGATTGATTCACTCTAATTCTAGTAAGTAAAATGATAATTGATTGATCTTTGGCTTGATTTGATTCTTCTTTACAACACCCCTTTCAAGTTCAGTGATGGGGATACTGATACTTAACTTGTGAAGTACTTCGGCGAAGCTCCTACTACTCAAAGCTTTGGTTAAGATATTTGCTAACTAATCCTCTAATTGTATAAAAGGGAGTTCCAAAACTCTTGCTTCAATCTTCTCTTTAATGAAATGTCTGTCAACCTCCACATGCTTTGTTTTGTCATGCTGCACTGAATTTTCTAAGACGTTGATGGTAGCTTTGTTGTCACAAAAGAGTTGACAAGTCTTTGAGGGTGGAAAACCAAGTTCAGTCATTAGTTTTCTTAGCCACAATATTTCAGTTAATCCGTTTTTTACTCCTCTGGACTCAGCTTCAGCACTTGAGAGTGCTACCACCTTCTGCTTCTTCCTTCTCCAAGTGACCGGATTTCCCCCAATGAAGGTAAAGTAGCCTGAAATGGACCTCCTGTCCATTGGATTTCTCAGCACCGGTGTTGCAATGTATTTCGAGGTGCTCGTGTTTTCTGAACATGATTCTGTGCCTAACTGTCCCCTTTAGATATCTTACAATTCTCAGTGCGGCATCCATATGGTCAACCTGAGGTTGGTACATGGATTGACTAACTACTCCGACTGCATAAGCGATATCAGGTCAGTTGTGAGAGAGATAGACTAATTTTCCAACCAAACGCTGATATCTTCCTTTATCTGCTAACTTCGCCCATTCTATAATCTGCAACCCATGATTTACTACAATAGAAGTGTCTGTCGACTTACTGTCCAACATTCCAGTTTCAGCGAGAAGGTCCAGGGTGTACTTCTTCTGATTGATAAAGATTCCCCTTTTCGATCTAAGAACTTCTGTCCCTAGAAAATATTTCATGGGCCCCAAATTCTTCATCTCATATTCAGCAAATAAATTCTTCTTTAGCTCCTCTATTTTTTCAGGATCACCTTCTGCGATGATCATGTCATCAACATATAACCGAGCTCTTGGAGATTGCTTGAGTCCATATAATGTCTTTTTTAGTAGGAAATATTCTCCCTTTCCAAATGTCCTGGAAAATCCTGGAGGTACTTCCATGTAGACTTCATTCTCAAGCTCTCCATGCAGGAAAACGTTTGTGACGTTGAACTGGTGAAGTGACCAATTTTTGTTGGCAGCTATGGAGAGTAGACCCTGAATGGTATTCATCTTCGTAACTAGTGAGAAAGTTTATGCATATTCTATACCGTAAGTTTGGGTATAACCTTTCGCCACCAATCATGTCTTGTACCTTTCAATCGTTCCATTGTATCTCTCTTCAACAGTGAAAATCCACCTGCAGCCAACTGGTTTTATCCCATTTGGTAGCTGACATTTCTCCCAAGTGTCATTCTTTGCCAATGAATCTAGTTCCACTTTTATTGCATCTCTCCATTGTTTGATTCTTGGGGCTTGTTGCACTGTTTGATGAATCTCTTATTCTTCATATAGAGCGGTTTCAAATGCCCGGGCCATTTCAGGAAGGATCCCCCTAGCGATATTTGCTATGGAATATCTCGTCTTTTTCTAAATCTTTTCTAGGGTGTATCTTTTGGGGGGAATGCTCTGGTTGCTTCTAGGTGCTAAAACATATCGCCATGTGTCGCCATCTATTGTTATTCCTACTTCTCCACATTCTAAGATACTATCATTAGTCTGCAAAATATGATCGGGTTCAGATGAATTTACCTTGGATATCAGTTGGGGAAGATTGGGCTCACTAGGATTTATCTCGGATATCAGTAAGGAGCTTAGTTGTACCTTATTGATGCATCCACACTTCTGCCTTTTGCAAGATATCAAGATGGGGAGGATTATTGGGTGTGGCACTAAACGTCAGAGGCTATACTACGTGGATGAGATTGCTCAACAAGGCAACGTGATGCTGGCTCACGGATCTGCGTATCGAAAGGCTTGGCTTTGGCATCACCGGTTAGGGTATCCTTCCACGGGTAATCTTAAGCTTTTATTCCCTAATCTAGTAAAATCTTCGCACTTATGTGAAACTTGTGTTTTGGCCAAGAGCCACCGATAATCTTTTAAATTGAACAATAACTGTATGGATTATATGTTTTCACTTGTTCATTCTGATGTTTGGAGCCCTATAAATTATAATCGGCTTTAGATAGATTTACTTTGGATATTAGTAGGGGAAGATTGGGCTCATTGGAGTGTGCATGAGTTTTTAGATCAGCTCAGCGACAACGTTAACCTTTTCTGTTGGACTTGCTTCCGGCGGGCTTGGATTTGGCATAGGAAACCAACTTAGTGGGTCATGATTAGCCTGAGTTCGCCCCTGAGCACTAGGATGATGGTTGCAGTAGAAGAGTTTGGTCTCAAGAAAATTACAGTGTAGAGTGGTAATCATTGAACGAGACTTAGGTTCATAGCATTTATAACCTTTCAGTGTGATCCCATATCCAACAAAAACACATTTAACAACACAATGGGATAATTTAGTTATTTTGTATTTTGGAACGTGCACAAACACAGAGCAACCAGAGACTAGTACTGAAGAGTGAGGGGTTCTAGTATTTTACTTAAGGTTGATAACACACGAAAAGGAGTTTGTAGTTACAAAATTTTTGTAGGGAGCCGATTGAGAGGATAAACAGAAGTAGAAACATCTTCGGGCCAAAGATTTTGGGAAACCTTAGACTCAATTAGAAGAGTACGAGTCATATTGAGAACAATCCTATTCTTTTGTTCTGCTTGTTCTGGGGTATACAGACAAGTAGTTTGGTGTACTAATTCTTTTTTCTGGAAGAAAGGTTTCATAGAATTGTTCTCAAATTCCCCCCAGTATCTGATCTAAGAGTTTTAATAGTTTTTTCAAATTGAGTTTGAATCATGGCATAAAAGTTAATGAATTTTTTGAAAACCTCAGATTTATGATAAACCCATGTCATCCTAGTACAATCATCCATAGAGAGAAAGAAATATCGAAAACCATGACCACCAACAACGGGTGCAGGACCCCAAACATCAGAATGAACAAGTGAAAACACAGAATATATATGGGTATTGTTCAATTTAAAAGACTGCTGGTGGCTCTTGGCCAAAACACAAGTTTCATATAAGTGCAAAGATTGTACAAGATTAGGAAATAAAAGCTTAAGATAACCCGTGGAAGGACGCCCTAAGA
Organism: Monilaria moniliformis; assembly: GCA_034509125.1. Classification (NCBI taxonomy): domain Eukaryota; kingdom Viridiplantae; phylum Streptophyta; class Magnoliopsida; order Caryophyllales; family Aizoaceae; genus Monilaria; species Monilaria moniliformis. The sequence goes on along the minus strand of JAYDZE010563650.1, from coordinate 6,648 downwards.
GGCGATGTCAAATCCAAGCCTTTCGATTAGCAGATCTGTGAGCCAGCATCACGTTGCCTTGTTGAGCAATCCTATCCACATAGTATAGCCCATGACGTTCAGTGCCACGCCCAATAATCCTCCCTGTTTTGATATTCTACAAAATACAGAAATATGGATGCATTAGTAAGGTACAATTAAGCTCATTGGTTAAATGACTGATGGGCATTAACTTGTGAGATAGGGATGGGACGTAAAGGCAATTATAAATTTTTAAAAATGGAGAAATTTCAATGGTTTCAGCGCCTGCAACAGAGGCAAGTTCGCCATTTTCAGTTTGAACATGAGTTTGTAAAGGTGTGGAAAACTCTACTATGTCTGACTTATCACGTATCATTGTATGAGTGGCCCCACAGTCAAATATCCAACAATTATCTTTCACAGTATTGGAAGTTTGAAATTAGGCAATAGAAATATCATCTAAAACCTTAAAGCGATTTTGGCAAATGATAGGGGCCTGGTCAGTATTTATCACTTTAGGTGGCATAGAACCAGAATAAAAGCATTTTCAGGGGTTACAGAGTGTTTTCCTAGGAGCCGAGGGACTAGTATGTGATTTAACAATAGTGCAGGGGCTTATTTGAAATTTATGTAGAAGATGGGGGTCGCAGGGAATAAAATAGAAGATGGAGGGTTTGGTGTACAACCAAACCCTTTACCTAGTGTGTGAGACTCATTTGGAGCCCGAGCCACCTCAGCTCTTCTGATTTCCCCCTCGCCTCTGTTAAGTTTTCGCCGCTTTGCCAAGTACTGGTGGCCTCTGGGTTGCCCACCGTGACAGATGCGCTATTACACTCCTGACCATCCGTCCCGATGGCCGTTTTTCGTTTGGCATGTTGGTTTTCTCTAATTGTCGTCCCACCATTCTGGAAAACCGATCACATGGAAGCAAGTATCCTTTGTATGTTTCTGCATCCCGTAGTGGGAACACCACAACTTTGATTTGTCAACTTTATTGCTCGATGCTGGATGGTCGGGGAGCGGTGGATTGCCCATGTTCAGCGGCGGTCCTCTGTTTAATGGTTGTTTTTGTCTCTGTCCATGGTTGTGGTCGCCAAATCCAACCCCTACACCCCCTCCCGATGATGAATTTGAGTTTCCGGTGGTGGAATTAGTTGCCGATTTTAGAATATTAAATCGGGCGGCTTCTCTTCTAACCATGACATATGCATACTCAGCTGAGGGAATGTACGACTCCTTCAAAATATCCCGACAAACGTTGTTGAAGCTCTCGTCCAAGCTGGATAAAAAATGGTAAAGTCTTATGTTTTTTTTTTCAGTGAGCTTCCGATACTGATTTGTCCCCTTCTCACAACATCAGAGGGGAATGAGTTGTTGTCGATCTATGTTTATCCAGATGTTTTGTAATTCTATCTGGTAGTCTTTGATTGTTCGCTGCCCTTGACTAACTATGTTTGCTCTTACTTCCAGATCTTAATCTTGGAATAGATCTATTCCAGTTTTCCATGGCTTCCAATCGCGACTCTCATGAGTCTTGACCATAAGGGATAATTATTTCCGTCAAGTTTGATTGCTACCACGACGTGATCAGAATTTCTCATTGAACTTGCAGTTTGCATGTTTTTGGTATCTTCTGAGATGTTTGTTTGTTTGTTTCAATGATAGGGGCTTCTGTTGCTTTGATCGATTTCCGAACGGTTGAGAAGGGTAAGAAGGATGATGAAATAAATTATCAGTTCTTAGGTTTGTGTATCAGAATCGTAGGCCGCTCTAATAGCATGTTGAATGGTCTAGAGGTTTTTTAGAGGATTAAATTGAGGCCATAGAGAAGATTGTTTGTTTAGATCTTTCTTGTATATTTCATACTGTAAATTACACTGCCTTTTAAAGGTTGCGCTACCTCTAAATAAAGAAAACATATTTATATTCTTGTACAAGATTAATTCTCTCTAATTCGAGTAAGAAATATGATAATTGATTGATCTTTGGCTTGATTTGATTTTTCTTTCTAACACATTGTGTCTAAGTCTAGGAATCCACCATGACTAGGGCAGCATGCATTTTTTGCGCTACCGTCGATGCCAACATGGATTAAGCCATGTTAGAAAAAGGAAACTACAATCAAGGAATCTCCTTGATTCATATCGTCAATCAAGATCTCGTAATTAGCAATCAAGATCAATGTAAATTAGAGAGATTATTATTTCCTAATCTTCTACTAGAATTTCCTATAAAAATGGCAGTAGGTTGACAATGTAATATACGACACAATCATACAAATCAATAAACTATAATCCTCTTCCTCAATATATGTCTACCAAACCACGTTTAACTTGGTATAAGAGCAGGTTATAGGGCCTGCGAACTCATAAAAATTTCGTCATAGTTCTTTACCTTTCCCAAATCATTCCAATCAAAACCAAGTGTAGAAATTCTTGCATACAAATCCAAACCCGACGACTGTATCAGTTTCTTGCCGGATTGAACGACAATTGCTGAAGTGGACTCTGGTTCCCTCAGTGCAAGGGGCCTTCGCCAAGGTGAAACGCGAGGCCGCCCGGCTCCAAATCTTGAAGCCCACAACATTCATAGGTGACGATTCCAATTCTTCATCATGGGGAGTTGGTTTAGGACTTCTCGTTAAGAACCAGGGGCGATCAGATCTGAATAACCGACAACGACCGAGGGACCAACCACGTTCTTGTTTTCTTTCCTTGCGTGATGAGAAAACGCACAAAAGAACAATGCTTCCAGCTTGTGGGGTATCCTGACTGGTGGGACGACAGCCACAAGAAACCACAATCCAGAAAAGTAGCCCTCACTACTGGAGAAGAAGACGGTATCTGAAAAGTCACCGAATTGAGTGGCCCAGAGACGTCCTACACTCACGGGGTCAGATTCACCCAACGGTACTACGAAGAATAGGGAAGGCGGAACGAGGAACATAGAAGACGGTGGATGAACAAGGAGGAAGAAGAATGGTTTATGTAGAGACATTAGAGCACAATCTAAGTAAAGGATCTGGTTGCAACCAGACCCTTATATTTCCCTAGATTCTCAATAAATCCCCCACTATACCTAGGTTAAACGATGAACTCCATGGCTTCCCTAAATGTCACCCGCAGTCCCGAACTTTAATCGAAATTGCGGATAAGTCCCAACACTAACCTAACTCACGACAGAACCCCTCCAGTCGTATAAAATTTGACAACCACCCCATAATTTGTGGAAATAGATTCCAAGTACTTGATGATATATTGGATGAGATGCCCATTGCTTGTGCTGTAAACACTGTATGTGAGAAAAAAAAGATAAGAATTAGATTATTTTTACTGTGGAGCGATGGACACAATGACATTTGACAAATCGGATATCCTTGAAACTTTTATCCCTCGTAAAACCCATGTTTCAAACCGCAAATGGGGATTTAACACCTGTTCAAGGTGCATGAACTATTGAAATTTCACTTGCACTACGAATTTCTAATTGTCTACATGTCCCGACTCTTTCTCAAAAGTTGTTATCTATCAGCAATCTCACAAAGGAGTTAATTGCACTGTGCTCATGCATCCCACTTTCTGTCTCTTGCAGGATATCAGACAAGGGAGATCATTGGGTGTGGCACTGAGAAACGTGGAATGTACTATGTTGACAAAATTATTGAACAATGCTTTGTGTTGCTCGCTCACGGGACTGCAAATATGGAGGTTTTGCTCTCGCACCAACATCTAGGTCATCCTTCTGCCAGTTATATGAAAATTATCTTTCCTCATTTTGTTAAAACTCAACAACTGTCATGTGAAACTTGTTTTCTGGTGAAGAGCCACAGACATTCATTTAAGCCTAGTACTACTCGAACTAGTTCTTTTTTTTCTGTGGTTCATTCTAATTTATGGGGCCCTGCACCCATTTTGGGAGGCCAAAATTTCAAATATTTTTTTTTATTTGTTGATAACTGCACACACATGACATGGATTTATTTTCCAAAAAACAAATCAAAAGTTTTTCACAAGTTCACCATTTTTTTTATAATCTTGTCCAGATCCAGTTCCAAACTACCATTAAAACCTTTCCATCAAATAACGGGGGTGGGGGATTTCGTTAACTCCACTATGAAATAATTTTTTATCGAGAATAGATTAGTTCACCAAACTGCCTACCCCCACATTTTAGAGCAAAGCATTTTTGGCCCAAAGCTCGAGTCACAAAGCCTTTTTGGCCCAAAGCTCTAGCCACCTCAGTATACCTTCTAAATCATCTTCCCACTAAAATTCTTAACCTTCAAACTCCTTTCTAACTCTTGCCGAGCATACCCAAATACCATCTATCCACTCTCTTCAAACTCGTGTTTTTGGATGTAGCGTCTCCTTTCATATTCCTAAAAAGACCTAAACAACTCTCATTGTGTGCAGTTAAGTGCGTTTTTATTGGCTATGGGGTAAACCATAAAGGGTATCAGTGCTATGATCCATGAACACGACCGATATATACGACCCCAAATTGTGATTTTCGCAAAGGTGAATACTTTCACCACATTAAAAGTTAGGGGGAGAATAATCTGAGTGAAAATTGTGACGTTCTAAGCTAGTTATCAATGCCAATGCCTAATCCAAAGTCGTCCCAGCAGAAACAGTTAGCAGTTTCGTTGAGCAAACTTTAAAAATAGATGTACATGCCCAAATCTCAGCCATTCAGTGCCTGAGTCTCCGCTGCATCCGATGTTTGAGGAGATAAAGGTATACTGAACTCAGTATATCTCCAACAACTCTTGAGAATGTTTTTGAACCTGAATCTTCTCATACTATTTATTCCTGAGATGAGAGAACAAAATGAACAAGATTAAAACACCACAGTAAATGAATATGTTGGACGGCAATATGTTCTACCACCACGCAACACTTAGGTAATTCAACCCAAAAGGTATTCCCTAGAGAAGACGGGGATAAAGTCAAGATACTCGATTGCAAACATTGCAAAAGGAAACCTATTAGAGATGACAAGAGCATTTGAAGTAGTCATGCATGAGGAAGAAAAAATACCTAAAAATATAGATAAAACACTCAAATCAAAACACTGGTGTAGCTCTTTTTTTCCAAATTCTACATGTTACGAATTATTTAAGTTGATGATATAATCATTACAGGTAATGCCATAGAGGAGATAGAGAGACTCCAAAAGAATCTGTTTAGAAAATTTGAAATGAATAATCTTGGATCCCTGAAATACTTCTTAGGCATCGAAGTCCTCTGGCCTACTAAGGGAATCTTTCTTTGCTAAAAGAAGTATACACTGGATCTTCTTGCTGAAATAGAGATGTTGGAGTGCAAACTAACAGATACTCCAATGGCAGATAATCATGGACTGCAAATAATAGGACCAGAGATGGTGGATCGAGAGAAATATCAGCGTCTTGTAGGAAAGCTCATCTTTTTTTCCCTGACAAGGCCTGATATAGCCTATGCAATCGGTGTAGTAAGTCAGTTCATGCTCCAACCACAAGTCAACTATACGGAAGTTGCCCTCAGGATTGTCAGGTATTTGAAAGGGACCTTTGGATATGGTGTCCTTTTCGAGAAGCATAAATACTTAGAAATTCACAGATACACAGATGTAGATTGGTCTTGTTGGGGTTGTATACTAGAAAGCATGCTTTACGAGTTGGTTATTTATTAATAACCCTAAGAACTACCATTCTTCGGTTCTTATGAAGAGATATTATTGTTTCATGGCTTGCCCTTTATAATCTGGTGATTATTCTGAGCAAATATAATTTGTGATTATAATCGAGCAAACAAGTCTAGGTCTTCTGCATTGAAGACTGAATGGTGGTCAGGTCATCACTAAAGGTCTTTCAGTCGATGTCCTTGCAGAACAAAATTAAGTTTCACAACATAGATACACTTACACGATCTATCATTAAAGGTTGCAGTGTTGGTCCCAATATTTACTAACCTTAGTAAACAAATGACACTAGTGTGGTATAACACTGAATGGATTCACGTTATCTTTCTTGTTGATTATTGAATGATGGGATTTTAGTGACTATTTATTTCTTAATCTTTGTATATAACATTGAACAAACTATATTGGTTATGCACTGCTTTGACTTATCAAAATATTCGAGTTTTTCGTAATCCAAGAATCCTGGTATCTTAGGCAGCGATGATTAATATCTAGCGGTGCTAGGATTGTTATTGCATCGAATCATGTTTTGGGAGAGTCTGGGTTGATAATATCCCCATGAGGAGTTCAGAAAAGGTTTTACTTAGGCCTGCTTAAACGGTCGTAACCGAACCGAATTGTCGGTTAACCGACTAAGTTTTTGGCAAGAATGACTAACCGAAACCGGAACCAATCTAAAATCAGTTAGTCTACTAACCGATCGGTTAGTCGGTTAACCAATTGGAACCGTGTTTGAAGCAAAAAAATATATTGGTGTGAGCTTGCTTGACAGAAGTCGAACCCATTTCTTGCTTGAAAGACAATTGTTCTAACCATTGGACTACAAACACTATATTGACATGCATTCCAGATTCAGAAAATGTACATATATGTCTGATAGTGCGAGCACGAAATAAATTTACACACAGTCACACACACTATGTTCAAACTCCACAAATTCTGCACAAACATTCAAAGAAGACCAGT
>JAYDZE010563639.1:0-12454 GCA_034509125.1 Monilaria moniliformis | reverse complement strand
TGTACTGCAATGCTGTAAATTGTGGGAGGCTACCTGTAATATCCAGTTTCAGTGTATGTTTGTTTTTCTTTTCTGTATTGCCTGGGTGATGCTTGTGTAATGCCACTTGTTATGTATCTGTAATGGAATATTTTGCACGGTTTTTACGTCGATTACGTGCACCGAATCGAAGAGTAGATATGGAAATGATTATGGCCGAAATTAACAGGACTTGCCAACATTAACTACCGCGCTCACCAAATTCGTTGACGAATTTACCCCTATAATGCCGTAGCCGTCGAAGTATAATGCTGTAACGTATAACACAATCCGTACCATCCGTTGATGTAATCTAATGGTCGAGATTTGGTCTTAGTTCAACCACATAGGGTTGTTCTTAGTCTAACATTACCATATATATATATATATATATATATATGGGGGTGCTGCATTAGAATGAGAACACTCTTTAGATGCATAACTAAGAATTATTATACATTTTAGGATCTCGAATTGGACGAACTAGATTGTAGGAAAAAACGTATCATTATTGCTTAATACAAACATCATAAAAAGGGTATAATTGTACAAAAAAGTCTCATGATTTAAGGAAAAATTCGAAAATCATGGGATTGAACAATCCCATGTATATACAATTATCAGTATAAGATGGTATCATTATGAGAAGAAGAACATTATCAGAGAATGAAGGTATCATTATCACACGAAGAAAGTATCATTAATCGTAGAAAAATATCATTGCCAAAATATAATAGCAGCATTATCGACAAAAGAATTTATCAATAATCGTAATTAACCATATCATTATGCATGGACATTAATCACCCATGACTCACGGTTTTTTCCATAAAAATCGAAATCCATAATCAATCAAATCTCCTTCCATATATTTCGGTTTTTTCATAACCGAAAATTAAATCATAATTACGAAAATAGTCTTCTTTTAATATAATAATACTATAATTCATGCCACTTGTCGTAATTTTCGTCCATTAGATGGAAAATGTGGGGTTGTGCTAGGTTCTTAATTATGCAATAAGAATTGGTTCGGATATGATTACATATTTCTCTCTCTCTCTCTCTCTCTCTCTCTCTCTCTCTCTCTGTGTGTGTGCATATATATAAGATGTGTAATAAAATAGAACTAATTCTTATTATAGAACTAAGAACACATCACAAACGCACATTTTTTGGATCTAATAGAAGCAAATCGTGACACGTGGCGTAGAGTTTATTATTATTATAATATGTGAAGGTTATTATAGTAATTTAATGTAAAAAATCAGTTATGATGTAACCTACTTTTATTGAAAAGATTTGATTGTTTATGGTTTCTAATATTTGTGGAAAATTCCATGCAATCATTAATACTCAATCACCGATTTTTATGCAAAGTAAGATATTGATTCATGTCCATGCATAATGATTGGTTAATGATGATTAATGATACATTCGTCTACAATTAATGATAACTTCTTCGTATGATAATGATACATTCTTCATCTGATAAAGATAAATTATACTTCTCATAATAATACCTTCTTATACTGATAATGATACATTCTTATTTTGATAATAATATCTTTTATTCGTAATACAATGTCATACGTATTTGCCCAACAAAAGATATATTAGTTAAGTGATAATGATATTATCATTAGTATTAAATGATATTTGATTATGATATATGTTTTGACATTTAGTGGAATAATGAGTTTTACAAACAAATGCAATGCAGTATATTATTCCAAATAATGATATATATTTATATACACAATTAACGACTCCTTGTTGTCGCCTATAGTTAATTGTTGTTACATGTCATAGGTATTTTACCCACATCATTATTGTTTTACCCACATATAATCATATAACACCAATTATGTCATTAGAGTATTAAATAAAATGTCAGTTTCAGTTTTACAATTTAGCATGAATTACATAATTATAATTGTAATATGCCATCTTTACGGATAATTAATAAAATCATTAGACATGCATTAAAATAGTGAGTTAATCATAAAATTAAGATATGGAGATCGTGTATAGATTTGGTAGCAGTTAATCCTAAAATTTCGGTAACTACCTAATAAACCGGACAATTAATGATTGAATGAGACAATCATACCCTTTAATAATATTAATTAAACGTCTTAATTGTCCATTTTGTAATCATATGGTATATATTAATTCTTAATTATGCATATAGAGGGTGTTGTCATTTTAATACACCCATATATATATTAATTAAAATTAATTGTTAAAGAAATATTATATACTACTCCAGTTTTTCGACAGGCCCAATTAGTCATCTATCAACATAACTGCATCGTCTCCCTCAAAGCATGCAGATAATAAAGTGTTACACCAATATATATAATATTGTTTAATATAAATGCATGCGACATAATTTTATACCATGATGAAAAAGACTTTTCAATTTGGTTTGATGGATATGAAATATATATTAGTAATGTCGAAAATTGGGCGTAGCATGTGGGGTTGTTCAAAAAAGTAAGAGGTAATGTCTATTCATAAAGTTTATAAAATTGTTCATGTCCGGTAGGCAGCCGGCAGTTAAAATGGCCACATAACAAAGTTCTTCTGTCTGTTCTAATTATTAATTTATTTGATTAGATTAAATGTGGACAATTCTCATGGAAGGTGGGTGGTATATATATCACTTCTCATTTTTACTATTTGTGAATATTGCATTTTTTGTTAGTACCGCTAACATATAGTTCATATCAATATATGGAATTATCAGATTTATAAATTACATGAAAAATAAACTCTCATCACAGTTCATTTAATTTTCAACGATTACATGATGCGCGAGTGGTGTTCTTCATATATTTATATAGTTGTGGACAGAATTTGGGTTTATCATAGCAAATGGGACATCCCATCTTGTTTCTATGTTATAATAAAGAATAAAAAAAAGATATTGTGGTATAACTTTCGAATGTAGTTTTACTTGTAAACTCTCTTGGTTAGCTAATTCTTGAGAATAAAGTTGAGTCAAAGATCCATTGTTAAATAATCAACCGTTTCAAGGATCAAGCCTAGAGGTGGGTCGGTACGGTCGTATACCATATCGAAAATGCCGATATAAGCAAATATCATACTGTTACTTTATCGATTTTTTAGATATACAGAATTCCAGTATATAACGAAATTTCGGTAAGGAAAATTTTCAATATCGTTACCGTACCGTGTTTCCGATATGCAGCATCGAAATTCGATATATCGTGAATTACGACACACCAAATTTTGGTACGGCATATTGTTATACTGAAATACCGTTTCATACCGAAATTGGATAATATTATAGATATTTTTTATATTACAAAAATATTTATTAATATTATAAATATATTTATATCGTATTATCGGTATATACCATTTATCGTTTTATCGGTATATACCGTACTTTTCGGTATATACCGTTTTTTATAGTATATACCAAATTTTCGGTATACCGCAGTATATTGAAATTCATATCATTACCGTACCGTAACATTCTGGTACGGTATCATATCGTACCGAAATTTACGGTATACCGAAATTTTGATATATTCAATATTTTTTTAATATGATAAATCTGATATACCGATATTTCGATATTTTTCCCCACCTTTAATCAGGCCTCCAAATGGCCTCTTGTTTCTCCACGTCATCACATCATATGCAGGTTTAAAAATTTCTGTTGGGAGAGCCTTAGACTTCTTGTATTTATTTATGTATTTATTTTTCCTTCACATGGGTTCTAACATGTAACTGTATATTAATCTCCCCCTCTTTCCTCAACCAATTTCTCACCGCACCCAGCCACTATTTCTTAAATTCAGATGCTCACATAGATAATAAATAATTGTATGCATATTCAATATGTCCAACTACGTAAACAAAAGTATTGTAATTTAAATCTCATTTTACATCTTGTTGCAGATTAGAATCAATTTTAACACTGTTTTAATAATCTCTCAACATTTTGATTTGCAGTAAATTCGTCCATGCTAATATTGTTGCACAAGTTTGTTGTAGAAATTTAGATATTCAATTAATGGCAAAATTCAAAATTGATTGAGGGCTTTTGAAACATATTGTCATGAATGTTCCCTGTGTTGTCAATTTTGCCTATGGGTCTTCGAAATTGCAATTCAAAGTGTTGGAAAGTTCTAACTCTGTCACACCAATTTCCAACTCAGTCATTCAATCGCAGATATCTGTACGAAATTGACAGCATATAAAATATCTAGATAATGAGTTTCAAAAAAGTTCAACCACTTTTAAATTTCGACATCGGATGATTGTATAAATATCAATTTTAAACTCGTGCAAAATATTAGGAAGGACAAATTTACTTTAAATCAAAAGACAATCAAGATATTAGTATAAGATATTAGCAAGATATTTTAAGAATTGAGTGTAATTAGCATTAAATTTAAAAGATTAAGATTTAAGACTGGTTGTAGATATAGAAAAGAATCTTACAATCATAAAAGTAATTGGCTTTAGGTTTTTTGTGTAAGGAGAGCATCTAACCAACTTGATTATTAGTATAAGTATTAAATCCCCACCTTTAGGTATAATGGATTCAATCATTAGGGATGTGTTTATTGCATGCCCATCTATGAGTTTTCATGATGTTGTTGGCAAAATTAAGCGTTTGCCTTATCCAGAATCTAAAGCTCTAAGAAATTATTTGAAATTTCTTTTCTTTAATTTCACTAGTCTTATCCCTCATCAGATATAATGAACCTAATAATTATAAACTGAAAACCGAAATATACAAGATATTGAAATTAAAGAAAATTCGAAAAATAATTTAAAAATGTGATGGCGAGACACAAGTGACGAACCAAAAGATGAGATAGAGCTGTTGCACAAAAATGTTAGGAAACACTTTAAAAAAAATTCATTTGAAAGTTACACACACACATATATATATATATATTACAATATATATTTCTGATTGATATGATATGCGCATGATGAATATCGATTTGAAAAATAAAACATAATAATACTCCATTCGTCCCATTTAAGATGTCCACTTTCCATTTTAATTTGTCTCAACCAAGATGATTCATTTCTATTTTAAGAAAAAATAAGGAAAATTAAATACACTCACCTACTTTATTATCTCTCTATTAACACATCTATTTACTTTAATTTTTCTCTACTTATACATCCTAAACAAAAGCTTCTAAAATTCTATATCATGCACCAAGTGTGACATCTTAGTTGGAACAGAAGGAATAGTAATTATAAATTGTGTGCAATATTAATACTACTGGTATTGTAACTAAGTGCTATTAATTATATTTTGAACAAACAAGAACATAAACTTGAGTTCTCATACAAAAAATGCCAAAAATAAATAAAAATGCAGAAACCTGGTATAATGGAAAAATGAGGATAATAGGACCAAGGCTTATGAAAGCAGATAATAAAGTTAGATTCCATGGCCACAGTATATTCAAGATGATCAATGGGGACAAATAAAAGCAATCAATCCTTTTTAAGTGTTGATGTAACAAGAATTAGTCATCAACCATATTTAGATATACAGAAAGCAATAAAAAGTTTCTTTTCTTCCTTTTCCTTTTTCCCTCTTTTTTATATTGATCGAAAGGTACTTCGTTTGACACTAATTTTTCTAGATGTTAACTTGCTCATGATAAATTGAAAGAAATTAAAACATGTCGAAAAATCGATACACTTTTTTTTGAGAAGGTAACGATTCAAAGTTTGTAAACTAAGTGAAGATGCCAAAATATACTTGACAAAATATATTTGAAGGATTTTGAAATGTAATCAAGTTAAATATTGAAGCATTTATAGCAAGAGATCGTCACAAAATATGATGAAATGTGTTAATCCACGAACTACCATACATAATAGTTGTAAAAGGAGCATATGCTTTATTTCCAATCCATCAAAGGAGCATATAAACATAGACATATTTATTTAAACTTGTGAAGAAACACACCATGTTCAAGCCTATGATGAGCCATCAATCATAAAAAGATGCAGATGTTTTTGCCCCTATTTGCATTATATAGATTTGTAGGGCACAAACTTGGGACATCAATCAACTCATTCTTTTTTATGACAAAAGTAGGTTTGGTTGTCTGTAATTTTGTTGTTGAAAAAATTGGTTGAGCTAGTTAGATGCGACCGCACACACTGTCCCACCCCAACTTCTCAATTAGTTACACAATCTCATTTCTGTTTTATGGCTTCAATCAAGGCAATAAATGTATGAAAACAACAACGCATTTTCATGCAAGAAGGAAGATGCTTCAGTTTCATAAAATAACTTTGTACTAATATACAACATTACAAGGGGAGAGAAAGTATAAGTTATGTCATCTGTCATCCCCCAATAAGTTTCTTGAATGCGACAATGACATAAAACTAGAGTGGGTGACCATCAAAATTCCAAGACATCATTTTTCTAACTAACAACACAGGTCTGCTCCACCTGCTGTTATTCTTACACTAACAATAACAGTAAGATCAGGTTCAATTAGATTTCATCTCAATGTCGTCGCCCTCTTTCGAATCGGCATTGGCTATATCTTCAGGGAGGAGGCAGAGTAGTGGCAAAGGTAACAATGAACTGAGATTGCAGAGAATAATGAGAAGGGTAAGATTGTCAAATCTATCCTTTGTGACACCAAAGAGTTGAGTTAGTCCAGCTCCCATGAGGCCTCCAAGCACACTCCCAGCATTGCAAATTGACATGAGGGTCGCGAAAAGAGTAGCCTCCACACCCTCAGGGCATAGTTTAGCTGCTAATACGAGAACAGGCATGAATGACACCTGTCATGGAAACTTATTGTTAACCTTGCAGATAAGAACATTTAGTAGGCGCCAGTTTTCTTTATCTGGCCGACTAATCATGAAAGAGCGAGCTAGCGAGTGAGAGAGATAGAGAGAGATATACCTGTCCGAGAACTGTTAAGATCAAAGAGTCGCCAATCGCGAACCATTCATCACTTATGCCAAACCGTCTGTTCAATCCAGTGACAAGAAGAACCTAAAAGAATGGAAGCCCACTTCAAAGGGAAGATACAAAACGGAAGGAGCAAATACCTGAAAGGCCATGTATCCAAGGGCATGAAACATACCTGAGTCATCCCAAGGGTTGAACCAACAATGGTAGTAACTAGAAATATTTTTCTCAAGCGTACGGTTTTCAAGTAACCATTGTAAAGTCCAACACCAAGCAGTGATGCAACAGAAGTTACAAGCTTTACACGTCCCAGAAACTCGGGGGTAAAACCGAGCTTGTTTGTACTGCAAAATAGAAATATTCTAAATTGTAATATAATGACATGAGATAAAATTATTGAAAATATCAAGATCTTAAAGATGAAGAAACCACATACGTGAAATAAAACATGGCAGAATCAGAGTGTGGTGTCGCTTGCCATAAGAAAATAAATAAGGTTGGAAGTAATACATTGGGTTGCTTTACAGTACTCCACAGTTGTATTATGCTACTTTTTGAGCTTGCTATAAAACCAGTATTACTAGCCAACGAAATATTATGTCCTCTCATTGAGCCATATACCGGCTGCTCTTTCACAAGGACTGCAACTGCAGATGTTATCAAGGGAAGCAAAGCTGTTAATCCAAAGACAAACCTGCAAGTATTTAGAAGTTCATAAGTTAGAATGACATAAATGTTAAAAAGAAGATAGAATATCCAGCATACCTGACTCCATATGTACCCACCAAGGATCCACTGAAGTAAGAACTCACAATGCTTCCAAAAGCAGAAGAACCCCAGCATAAAGACTGAAGAGATCCGGACATGCTCTGTGATTCACCACGAGCCCTTTCTACAACCATAGAGTCGACAACCTGCACACCCCCTTTATCACAATAGCTTACGAGATGGAAGAATGAAATAACAGATACAACACCACACAGCAAATGGTTTCATCTAGCAGACTGTATTAGGGGTGGGTCGCTACTGTATACCGTATCGAAACTATCATACCGTATACCGTACTGAAAATGCCGGTATGAGTAACTATCATACCATTACCTTACCGAATTACGGAATACCGAAATTTCGGTATGGAGAATTTTCAATACTGTTATCGTACCGTGTTTTCGGTATGCCGTACTGAAATCCAGTATACCGTGAGTTACGGCATACCGAACTTTCGGTATATGCCGTACCATTATACCGAAATTGTATAATATTATTAATACTATAAATATATATATATATATATATATATATATATACACATTGTATGGTAAGAAAATATGATATATACCGTATTATTGGTATATACCGTACTTTGTTGTATACCGCGATATACTGATATTCATACTGTTGCCATACCGTAGTATATACCGAAATTTCAATATTTTCGACATTTTTTCGGTACGATAAGTTCGGTATACCAGTATTTTTCCCCACCCCTGAACTGTATAATGCACATGCTGAAGAAATTATGAGCACAAGCAGATGAAGAAAATAGAAAACCAAAACGTCAAACGTCAGGTGTGATGTAGTGTATGCGCAGATCAACTAAGATATCAAGATTCAAGACGGCTATGGTGAGATTTTTAAAAGCGTAAGAGCTTTCTCACAGCCTTCCAAGTACACCAATCTCATAATTTAAAGTAATACTAGTACTTACTACATCTGAAAATGCTACAGAAAGCGATCCAAGAAGTATGCAAAAGGCAACACCATATTTGCTGGCGACAAAGGTAGCCATCAAACTCCATGAAAGAGCTCCT
This sequence comes from Monilaria moniliformis, assembly GCA_034509125.1. Classification (NCBI taxonomy): domain Eukaryota; kingdom Viridiplantae; phylum Streptophyta; class Magnoliopsida; order Caryophyllales; family Aizoaceae; genus Monilaria; species Monilaria moniliformis. The sequence goes on along the minus strand of JAYDZE010563639.1, from coordinate 3,676 downwards.
AGAAGTCCTGATAAGACCAAATATGACCTCCTTCGATAGCCAAAAAGCGGCACAGAATCACTGCAAAGCATTCTTAGTTAAAATATTGCATTTTATTCCAAAACAAAAAGGAAAAGCTAAGGAGATCAAATAAAAAAACATGGTAAGTTGATAGGCACCTAATGAATCCATATAGGGGTTTGACAAGCCAAGGTAATGATGACACACCAGATATGATGGCTGTCTAGTCAACCATGAAGAAGTGTTAGTCATCGAACTTTTTCCAAGAAAATGCTACTTCAATTCATTATCCAACAATATCTCCAAATTATATACCTAACTAGATATTTAATGAATGTAGAGAGCCCAGAGGGCATGTAGAAATGGTTAATATGATAGGGTCCTGAAAATTATCATTAATTACCGAGTAAGTTTGGAGTATAATATTTGCAATGATATGGATAACCACTTATCCCATCAGCTGTTAAAACACTTGGCAATACCAACTTAAACTCACAGATAAAATTCCTGTAGAGCCTAGATTGGCAGGCTTGAGAAATGAGCAGTAGCAATCAACACTGCCTTGTCCCAATATTTTTCTAATTTGTACAACATAGGAACATAATTCCAATAAAAGCTCCCAGGAAAAAAAAACACTGACAATTCTTCCAAAAGCTATTTAAGATTTAGACAGTTAGCATGTTAATGCATCATTTGCAACCTAATTCAATATATATGATTACCTCCGCAGGATCTAGATGCAGGTCATCTTTCAAGTAGAAATTGACTGCAATCCTGGAAAGTCCCAAAACACCCTGAACAAAGTATACCATAGCAACAGCAATGTTATCTGGGGATAATTCTACCCCGAAGCATTTCATAGTGTTGATAGCATAGTTTTTCTTGAGTGGGGCTGTTTTACTGGATACTGCAGTATCTTCATCCCCTCTTCCTGAAAATGCCCAACAGGAGAATGATATCCCACAAAGTAGACGTACACTCTGAGGCTGTAACTTCATTAATACATACCACACGAGATGCAAGGGTATGGTAGCAAGTAAACCTAACAGAAATATGGATCATCGGCCAATGGAGAATTTCAATAAAGTTTCTTCGTACCTAAAGAAGTTTATTCTTTCAACCATATAGAGTAATAACCATTAGACGGCGTTGGCCAAATTAACCAATACAGTAAGCCTTTTATCAACTCTCTTAACTTGAAATGCATAGGTTGCTAAATGCTCATGGAAGTCACATACATTTTTCATTGAAGTCTACCAATTATCTAAATTCGACCACACAGACAAAATCGATCAAATTACACAAATCCCGAGCAGAAAACAAAAAATTAGACACTGATATAAAACTTATATCGGGTCATCCATCAAAGAAATCCATTGCTAACCGTAATGGAAACATCGAGACAGAGATTAGTAAAAGAGACTTACGGTAGCCAGAATCTAACAAAGGCTCGGAACTCGGATCGCGACGAAGAGAGGGTGTCGGAATTACGACGGAGACAGACATGCTTGAGTACGGCAGCGGTTACCGGCGGAGCCGACGGCGATCGGAGGAGGAGATAACGATAAAATGGAGGGGCTTGAGAGGGCAAGATTGGGAATTTGTGTTGTTAATAGAAAAGGTGGGATGAAAATTGTATTTTTTTTCTGAAAGCGTATGTATTTTTTAATTAAAATAAAACGTAAATAAAATAATTAGTATCATTTATTCGTTTTAAATTTTTGATTTATTTCTGTTTTAATTCTAAAATTTCGGACAATGCAACTCGATTGATATAATCGTATGACAACACATCCACTTATTTCAGATGAAAGAAACAATGGAGTGGAGTCGTCACCAACCTCAGTAATCTCTCTCCGGCCGACGACTTTCTGTCTTGGGCAGGCGACGTTACTTGAGATATAGAAAAGAAGCCATGGCGCCGGTCCACCGGGCCGCCGTCTGGAGCTATATTTGGGGGCTGGGCTTGGCCAATGTTTGGTTGAGGAGGAGAATCTGGGGTCTCAGAAGGTTCTAGAAAAGTATGATTTAATAAAGGTTAGATTGGAGATATGTTTATCTATAGTTTCTTGAGGAATGATCAAATACTTGTTCAGGATGCTTGAGATTCTGTCAAGAATAAGTTGAACGAATCTTATGAATGAAGAGATGAAAGAAGGCTGAAAACCACCATATCTCTAGATTTCCCTTTCATGACCATATACTTCCTCATCGGGTCTTCTAGAACCTTCCATTATCGGCATCCATAAAAGCTGCGAGCCCTGAAGCAGCGACCACTCTATGAAAATGGTGGAGGCCACCGTCTTCACCGTCTCCAATGCTCAAACGCTAGCACGTAGCCGAGCTCCGCCGCGCAACTCCGGCTGCCGGAGCTGGCAGGGGTGGGGAACGACAATGTTGTTGAAGAAGTGGAGGGCTTCATCTCGTATAGTGTAGGAATCCCAAGTGCATCACTTGCCCACACCATGAATCATCTATGTCTCATAATACTATAGGCCTAAGACTGATTTTTTTTCTGTGTTTTTCATCTATATTTGCTGATTTTTGTCGCTGGAAATATTTTGATTTATATTGGAGATTGGTAAGTAAATAGAAATAAATCGAGTGTAGATTGATTTTTGTTTATGCCATAACTTGGATTGGTGGGCACAGTTCAAAAATAATTTATTAATTTTGATGATTGATGTTGTAAATTAGTTTTTTAAGGGTACTCTGACAATTACAATGCAGTTTTGTGTCAAACAAGGAAATAAAATCCCTTAGTCAAAAGGAAGAATCAAATTATAGAGGGGATAGATTCATATACCATAACTAGCTTTTTCCATATATTATAAACATGAATGATATACAACACAATTATCCCTTCAATGAATTCCATCTTTTACTCGATAATCATATTCTAAGATGGTATCAGAGCAGGTTAAGATGAAGAGAAGGGCTCAGGAAAATTTCATCATTGCCCAGTACCTTTCTCGGATCTCTTCTATCCAAAATCAAGTTTAATTATATCCCTGCAAACACACAAAGCTACCATGTCAGAAACTAGCGAAACAACCAACAATACCGAAAACATTCCAGACGACTTCACTATGCAGCTAGTGAATCTATTACGAAATAGAGAATAAGCAAGTTCTAGAGATACACGAAGTATTCGAGTAAACACTCACAAAAGAAATAAGCTCAAAATCTCACTTGGGTCTAACATAAAGCAAGGTGAACAAGCAATTCACTGCTTATGTGTCATTTCTCTTGAATTACCACACATAAAGTAACAAGAATACTCAATTTTTTTTTTCAAAACTCAATTATCATCACAAGCAAGTCATGTTTCATATTCATCGAAAAGTCGATTACAAATAAACATACAAACCAAGCATATAAAAACAGAGCTTTCCAAACCAAAACAACATTCTAAAACAAACTAAGATAAACAAAAACAAAGAAGTCGCAAATAAACAATACAAGACAACATACCAACACCTTACCCCTACAATACCCAACATACCAAGGAAATCAAGCAAGCGGTGACTAAATATGGATATTCAACTATTACAATTCATGCATAGAAGGTGTTTGATAAAATGTCTCACTCAAATTGCATAAATTTAACACCCTATGTGAAAATATCTAACCATCCCAACACATCAACCAACAATTAAAGCAAGAAAACATGTGA
>JAYDZE010563638.1:0-30800 GCA_034509125.1 Monilaria moniliformis | reverse complement strand
CGGAACTAGAATCAACATAGTTGGGCTCCATTTTTTGAATGAAATTAGAAGAACAAAGTTGAACAAGAGATAATTGAGCAAATGTGTAGGCAAGAGTTGGAAGTGTGATTTGCAAACACAAAATGGGTCAATTTAATAGCAAAAAATGGCTCACACCACACCACACATCACAACAACCAAATTAAATTGTTCACATGTGAGAGTTGCAGCATTTAGAGTCCCAAAGTGTCATTGAATCATCACATCAAACTTTACAATTTAAAAAAAAAAAAAAAAATTAATTAAGGTGGCCGCCGCATTGCGGCGGACCACCTGTATCGCCGCCCCACCAAGGCCGCCGCAGCCTGGCTTTCAGCCGCACCAGCGGCTGATCGCCCGGCTGCGGTGCGGCTTTCCCTCCCCCAACCCAGCCCCAACCCGGCGGCCTCTCCTTGCGGCGGAAATGGGGGCAGCGTTAACGCTGCCCTAAGGTTCGAAAAAAATGTGCATATTATTAAATAAAAAACTGTATAAAATTGTATAAACATGAAATTGCATATGCTAATATATAAATATAAATACGAGATTTATTGTATTAGACTTTTTTCTCTTGATTTTTTACTACTTTTTACTGCTTGTGACAACAAAGATTCATTAATTTTATGTTGGTTGTGGTTAGGGCTGGGCAATGGGATTCGGGTAAACAGGTAAAATTGAATCCGACCCGATAACCGTCATGTATCGGGTATCCGATACACGTAAATGTGGGTTAGGGTGCAGATTCGGGTATGTGGTGGCATGAATTGTCGGGTATCGAGTTATCCGATCGGGTAGCGGATATACCCTACTCGAGTCCATGCCCACTTGATTTACAAATCTGGGGTTTTTTTTGTTTAATTAGGGCTCAACCACTCAAAGTCAAACCTCAAACTCAAAGGCTGAATGAAAGTTCTCTCTCTCACTCTCTCCCGACCCTCTAGTTCTACACTGGCTCTCCTCTCTTGACTCTCTACATCTGATTCGCCGTCAGCCACCACCCGGCCTTGAGGTCGAGCGCCGCGAGGCGAGGCCCCACGAGGCGCGACGTCGCAGGTCCGCAACCCACCCTTTTTTAGTGTTTTGCATCGCCTCCACCGAGACTGGCGAGTCGGCGACTGCGATCTGCCCTCTGCCCCTTTCTCTCTGTCTGTTTCCGGCTCGGCTTTACTGGAGCCTCCTCACCGCCACCGCGAGCCTCCCCAGTCCAGGCAGTCCCCATCGGCCATCGCACTATCTCCAAATATACCACCGCCAGTGCCAGTGTGCCAACGTCGGACGAACACCAATCTGCCTCTATCCTCCGGATCGGTATTAATCTAATCCTCTGACTGCATGCAATATTTCGAGCCTCTGCCTACCAGTCGGTTTAGTCCAGTCATTCTGAGCAGTCTCTTCTCAATTTTGTATAATTGTATTTGATTTGATAATCTATAATTGAGAATTCAGATTTATATAAATATAAATTATGGAAATGGATTTGATCTCCAAATATGTGAAAGTGGACCACTTATGAGCAAGTTCTTGAGCTGCTAATCAATTTCCAGCAATGCATTCGGCAATATTAAGTTGGGGTGTGATCGTGCGAGTGTTATTTTGTTTTTCAATCTTCAGAGAGCCACACCAATTTCTTGTTCCTTCTTTTATGGAAATTGAAGCAGTTGTTGTTGAAAGAATATTTAAATATTGATCTCAATGTATGAAATATGAATGTCAGTAATGAAGTTCTATGTTCAAAAGAATCAAAACTATAGCTATAAGCTGTTTTTTTTTATTTTTATGCCTTATGCGTCGGTTGACAAATGTGTTGTCTCTCTTCTTTTGTATAATGAAGCAGAAAAGGAGAGTCCGAGAGAGACAGAGACAGAGTCATTAACTTTGATTGCAAAGTAACTTTTAAAATTGAAATTGTGTTGGTGATTTTTGGTGTTTAGTCATAGTTTTCATATTTACTAGTAATATACTTTTATTTTTCTTGTGTCAATTCAATATATTCTTCTAGCATAGATACTTTGGTTAGCCGATATCCCAATATACATAGAAAATCAAAAGGTTGGAGTTTGGAGAATAAGAGATGAATGAAATAATAATGAGAACACCAATATATCTATTTAAGATTGTATCACAGTCAGAAAGATAAATGAAAATTATGAAATAATAATGACTAATGAGAACACCAATATTGGCAATATATCTATTTAATGAAAGATACTTTTGTAGTTCTGTGCAACTACACAATAAGAATACGAGGCAACCATAGAGACTATTTATTTTGTTTGTTTTGCTTTAATTTGTTTGTTCCTATTTAATTTGTTTTGAATGTGATATTTTAAAGTGTTTTGAGACTTGAATATTTGATGTTTGAATTGATTACGATGAATTCATCTAAAAAAAACACACGCCAAGATGGCAATGTGGTTTTAGATGATCAAGATTTGGAAGATGTTGAAATAGTGAATGAAATTGAAGAAGAAGAAAATTTAAGAGAGCAAGAAGCAACACAATCTACTCAAGCTCAAAAGTTAAAAAAAACGAGGAATCTCGAGAACCAAGATCTGTACATTGGAATGATTACACGAAAGTGTGGGTAGATGTAGGTAATCCTCCAATCAAAAAGCTGAAAGGAAAGTGCAAGCGTTGTGGCACTTTAATTGCAGCCGATACACGTGGGTGCGACACTAATGGTTTAAGAAACCATACCGTCACATGTTTAAAGAGGTTAGAAAAAGCACAAATTGGTAACGATCAGACTGTTTTGAACTTTTCAGTGGATCGAAGTGGCAGGAATTCATCATTGACTAGTTGGAAGTTTGATCAGAAGGCGGTTAGAAAAGCATTGTGCGAGATGGTCATCCTCTACGAGCTTCCCTTCACATTTGTAGAGCGTGAGGGTTTTAGACACTTTGTTCAGAGCATTTGTCCACAATTCCAAACTCCGTCGAGAAAAACAATAAGAACGGATTGTGTGAAGTTATTTCTTGAGCGCAAACAAAATTTGCACAAGTTCTTCAAGAAAGAAAGCATAGGAAGAGTGTCTATCACCAATGACAGTTGGACTGCAGTGAATAACACAAACTTCATTTGTGATACTGCACACTGCATTGGAAAATATTGGAAGCTGCATAAGAAGATCATCAATCTTTCAAAGATTGAGAGTCACAGGGAAAGTGACATTGGTGAAGCCATAGTCGCGTCATTGGAGGATTGGGGATTGAAAAACATATTTGCTTGCACAGTCGATAATGCTTCCGCGAATGATGGGGCTGTTAGACATGTCATCTCTCACTTGAACACGTTAAAGACAAATGTTCTAGATGGGAAATACTTCCACATGCGCTGTGTAGCACATATACTGAACTTGGTTGTACAAGATGGTTTGGAAGAGATAGACATATCTATACACAGAGTTAGAGAGGCCGTCAAGTGGCTCAAGAGTTTACCACAGAGAGGTAAACAATGGGATAGAGTCGTTAATATGCTTGTAGACATGATTGATTGCAAGAAGCCATTGTGCTTGGATGTTTCCATTCGATGGAACTCTACATATTTGATGCTAGAGGCAACACTACCTTATCAAGAGGCATTCAAGGTCTATGGGCAAATGCATCCTTCATTTGAAGAAGATTTGTCGCAGAAAAAGCACAACAATTTTTTTATTGGATTGCTTTAAGAAGAAGATTGGGTTAATGTGAAGAAGATGATAGAATATCTGAAGAAGTTCTATGAGTTGACTCTCCTAGTCTTCGCCACCAAATATCCGACATCACATTTATTTTTTGCAGAGATATGTGATCTCTTTGATCTCATCAGCGAGTTAGAGACTAGTGATGATCGTGAAGTCAGTTCCATGGCCACAAAGATGAGGTAATCAGTTTCTTTGTACTATAATTTAGTAGTCTACTCAAGTTTTTGGTATATCACACGTGTTGAATTTTCTTTTTTGTTTTTCATCATTTTCAAGGTTGAAAATTGGAAAATATTGGATTGAAGAAAGAGAATTGAATCCGAAGATGAACAGGATTTTATACATTGCTGCTGTTCTTGATCCAAGACAAAAGTTGAAGCATGTAGAAACGTGTTTCAAATCAGTCTATGGAGCTGAATGTGAGGCTGATATGGTGAAGGAGGTGAAAGCCTCGAAGGATGAATTGTTTGAGTTTTATAGAGCACAGAAGGCGACTCCTCCTCTACCTCGAACAATTGATACGTCTATTACGGCACCTCGTAGTTATGGGAGATCGGATCGTCGAGGCTCTCTTAGCCTTATGGCCTTGCAGGCTAGTGATGATGAAGAGACTAGCAATGCAAATGAGCTCGTTGTTTATCTCACAGAAAGCAAGCACAAAGTGGCAAAGGGTGAGGTGGACAGCTTTGACATCTTGAAGTGGTGGTCGGAAAATCCACGTTACCACATTTTGAGTGAGATGGCAAAGGATATTTTGGCAATTCCCATTTCTAGTGTTGCTTCAGAGTCTGCATTTAGCACAGGAGGTCGTGTTCTCACTGCATATAGAAGTTCATTGATTTGCAATATGATTGAGGCTTTAATTTGCACCGAAAATTGGATGAAGACTAGTACTTTTGTGGAAAAGAAAGACGAAGAAGGTATGCCTGAAGAAGAACAACAAAAAGAGTTTCAAAATAGTAAGTACTATTATTTACATTTCCTTCATACTTAGTAAGTTGATCTTTAGTTTTATTATATGTCCTGTTCTTATTTCTATGTAGTTTTAGCCACCATCGAAAAGATTACTGAAGCGAGCATTGCACAGAGTCAAAGTGACCCACAACATGATGAATGATGAATGATGAATGATGGATGATGATATTTGATTTTTATTATTTTGAACTTTTAGTATGAAGTTCAAGTTATTATGGATGATGATGATGGATAATGATTGAGATTGATGGGTTTTTTTTTTCATATGATGGATGATAAATGATGATTGAATTGATGAATGGTGATGGATGATTGGTTTTTTTCATTTGATTGTTTTAAAAAAAAAAAAAAAAAAGTGGAATAAAAGTTAAATAAACTAAGGGGATATTTTCAACTTTTTTTAATAATATAATTTCATAAATTAAATTTGATTTTGTGATGACGGAAGCTCTAAGAGAAATTTAATTTCTCAATCACTTGGTATTTGAAAATATAATTGACCATAACTATAAGAAATAATATATTTTAGTGAAAACCTTATAATACGAATTATACAATAACTAATTAATGATTTGATGTGGATTAACAAATCCAAACATCTATGATACAGCCAAAAAAGAATTTTGTTATTGATTAAAAAATAATTACATCAATTAATTCTAAAAAAATAAAAATAATAATAATAATTCGGGAAATCGGGTACCCGACAGGTTGGGATGGGGTACCCGATTCGGGTATGCAGGTACCCGATAACATTTGCGGGTCGGGTGTCGGGTGCAAAGTTTTTGGATGTTTCGGGTGTGGGTATCCGCAGGTACCCAATTGTCCAGCCCTACTAGTCCCCAGCATCTGATTTCTAATGCTCTTAACACCACACCATTTGACTGTGTAAAGGTGGTTATTATTGGACATGTAAAGACTTTTTTTGCCTTAGAAAGTGAATCTCAAAATAGTTTCAGAAAATAAAATCAAGAAATATGAAGAATAAGTAAAAACAAGAGTTGATATTAGATGCTTTGTCTTTTGCCGTATGCTGATTTCTGTTCATTGAAGTGAATCTGTATAATCTCAAAGTTGAGACTTTACATCTCTACTTGTGAAAAAATAAAAAAATTCTTGTAATTTCCTCAGGACCCATGTCATGGACCAGGCCAAGCAATGGGTCTCTCTTTCTCTGTGCCAGAAGGCATCAAAGTCCCTTCAAGTCTTCAAAACGTATATAAAGAGCTCCAGAAAGATATGGGATGTACAATTCCATCTAATGGGAATCTTGAAAAATGGGCTATACAGGTAATATACTTGCATCCCAATGGCTGGTTCCCATTTTCTCTTACTATTTAGGATGCATCTGATCCTCTTTGCATTATAGTCTGTTTCTGGCTCATATGTTTGTCACTTAGGATTTATGGAGATATTTTGAAGAGATTCCTCTGAGGTGTTTTTGGGATGCAGTGTGTACAGGTTATAATTATGATTTTCACACCCAAGTACATAAGATAAGAGGTTTCATTGGGGGTTATGACTTCAGGAACACATGAAAATTACAGTTTATGTTTGGAAAATAAGGCTCTTTCTTGGGTGTGTTTCCTCATTCCTGAAATATTACAATTTTTTCTGCTCTGGATCTATGGATTTATTTCTAAGCTGGCCTAAATATAGTGGGCATGTTCTTTGACTTTCTTGACATGTCTTATCTTTTATTATAATGCTGCATCAGAACCCAGTTTGTTCAATGTCCGAGGTTTTGGCAACACAAAGGTTATCACTATCTACTGTTTCTTTGACTTGTTGCTGAATAAAATGAGGAAATGTATTGAGCTCTTTAAGTTTTAAGGAATAAAGAATTTTAGATCCCAATGAGTTCATCAAAGGGGACAAAGTCAACACTAACTGATGCCGTGACACCAATCTTTGTTTTTCTTGTGTGTTAAAATGAACCCCAGATGAAATAATTATATCTAGTTTGCATCTTGCATCATTGGTTCAATTGACTGACTACAGTGAAGTATTATTTTTATTTCCCAACCACCATTTAATTGAGTGCATTTGAATTTAATCTCCTCAAGAAATGACTGTGTCGTCTTGATCTCTAGGGTGTCCTGCTGTTAAATGCTGTTCTAACTGGTATGCTCCTTTCTTCCCCTTTCATGCTAACCACGTCATATTTATGCTGTGGAAGAAACTGTTTTTATGCTGATCTGCATGTGTTGGTTTTTGTTGATTTGCTGCTTATCAATATTACATTGGTCCTTAGGATTGAAAAGGGTTAGGTCCCCCCCCCCCCCCAAGTAGACAGTATCAAATTTACTGTATACAGTGTTTTGAAATTGACTGGTCTCGCATAAATGCCATCCTTCTTGTTTTCAGTTAGACAGCATCAGGCCAACTCTCATGCCAAAAAAGGGTGAGAGCAGTTTACTGATGCTATAATTTGAGCAATTTCACAGAAAAGAAGAGGACTTGTTTTTCTCCTTTGGGGAAACTATGCCCAGGCGAAATCCAGTAATCTATTTCATGATACATGTCTAAGTAATGGTCAAACATGGTTCTATGAATATTCTATTTTGTTATCGATTAGCCAGAGAAATGTCTATGACCACTGACAGTGTCTTGACCAAAGTTTTGTGGCTCTTATCAGATCACTTCCTATAAAGTTGTCAAGTATGTGTGAAGCTTCAGTTATCTGATTATTTTACTACTAACACAGCCCTTCCAGAATTTTTTGGCAAATTAGTTTGACCGTGCAAAATGTAATTGCTCACTTAAGCTCTTTTATAATAGTGGACTAGTTTGATATAATGTACCTTTTGAAGACTATTTGAAGCACCAGTTTCTAAATTTTCCTGTGAAAAGCAATCTATACTAAATGTGTCGATGAATTATGAGCACAGAATGGTGATGGATAATCTGTGACTGGGCTTTGCATGCTATTTCTGCCTTTCCTTTGGCCTTCAGTAGAAACTTCTGTTAATCTGTTTTTTCGATTGAAATTTATGTTGAACAAAGAAATGCTTGGGGTTTTTTTTTTTTGATATATGAAACAAAGCACTATATTCTCAAATCAGCACATCCTTCAGGTCATCTGCAAACAGGGGCTTCTTTGGATGCAGGTGGGTCGTCTTGGTTGGGAGACTTCCTGGCTTGGCTTCTAGTAATTTGTGTTTCTCATCAATTGTAGGTTTATTGCCTCCTTCCAATATGTTTACTTTATGTTGGCAAAGAAAGTGGGTTTAGAGTTTCAGTGTTTTTGCATGACAACTATAAAGTATATATACCAGCAAGTACTAATAGCAATTTTAAAATGTCAGGCACTTTTCTCGGACAAACCAGATCTTGGAGACAATGGGAGTATCTCCAATAGATTGGCAGTTGTAGTGCAACAGAAGGACGTTCCCATGTTTTCTAACCTTGAGTCAGGAGTCTGAGATCTTTTGTCATTGTGTCTCATATGCTGAGTTGTAGTACTAATATATGTATAGTTATCAACTTTCCAACCTCATATTGCAGTTGTAGTCTTGCACTCTCTGCGAAGAGTTGACCCTCTAATTATCTATATCTGTAGGTTCTATTGCAAAGATGTTTTTGTTTCAGATTATGTAGATTCCAGTTGTTCGTCACATGTGTTGATGCAAGTTCTCTTTACCTATTTGAGTTTTTGCTTTGGAACAGTGGAAGTATATGTATATATTAGAACATATATATTGCAAAGTCAAATTCATCAAGCTCTGCCTTTTGATGGCAGCATCTATATTATGTGCTGGTCTAGTTACTTGCATATTTTTTTATACTTATCAAGCAGCTATGCAGCTCTAACTAGATGTAGAAACACAACTAGAGTAAGCTGGAGATTGATGCGAAGAATTTTCAAAAATGGCATTTGTTCCAAATATTCCATATTCTTCGGCGGTCGAAAGTTTGATGGTGTGTACAAGACTAGATATCGCCCATGCAGTTGGCATTGTGAGCCGATTTCTATCAAATCCGCAGAGGATACATTGGGAAGCAGTCAAGTGGATCTTTAGGTACCTAAGAGGAACCTCAAAGTTATCTCTGACTTTTGTAGAGGAAAAATCTGCACTTTTTTGCTACACAGATGCAAACATGGCCGAAGATCTTGATGGAAACAGATCGATATCCAGATATATATTTACATTCTTAGGGGGAGCTATTTCATGGCAGTCAAGATTGCAGAAATGTGTTTCATTATCAACTACAGAAGCATAATATGTTGCATCAACGGAAGCTGGGAAGGAAATGCTTTGGTTAAAAAGATTCTTTTAAGAATTAGGTGTGCAGCAGGAAGAGTACGTAGTTTATTGTGATAGTCAAAGTGCTTTAGACTTAAGCGAGAACACTATGTATCATGCATGGACGAAACACATCGACGTAGGTATCATTGGCTCAGAGTTTCCGTGGATGAGACATCATTCCATTTGCAGAAGATTCACACAGATAGAAATGCTGAAGACTCACCGGGATGGGTTCTTATTCAGCGGCAGTTAAAAACATCTTCCAGTATGTGATGCTTGGGGCTGGAGGAGGAGAATTGATGGGTCCAGCCACTATCAACAATTACGGCTGAGACTTCTACACAAATAGTAATCCAGTCACCATCATTTATTGCAATTGTGGTTGTGTGGTAATGTGTAGAAGAAATTTACAGCCACTATTAATTCCAAGCTTCCAACATTACGGCTAAAAATAAGATTTTGCAGGATGAAGATGTAGGTTTTTTTACTATAAATAGGCATCGTTCCTCCATTTGCAAACACAGCTGGGAGAAAAGAAAAATCAAGTGAAGAGCAGAGATTCTTCTGAAAAATTATTCTTTGAATATAGAGTTAGTGAGTGAGTGTTTTGTACTCTGGGTCACATCCATAGAGATGTGTTAGGAAATGTAGAGAGTTACTAGAATTGTGATCATATTCTAGTAGGTGAGAAATTTGAGCGTTGTAATAATTTCTCCACATATAGTGATAATTTATCGGCTCTGGTTTTCCCTCCAATTATTTTGGGGGTTTTCCATGTCAATTTTGGTATGCCTATTCTATCTAGCATTTATGGTATTAATTATTTACCGTGATTATTACTCTGGCGGATTCAATAGGTCATGTTTCAATTATTTACGATTAGAGTCATTCTGCTACTGGTGAAGTTGTAATAAATACATTGTGCACGTGGCATAATTTCTGTCTAAGGTAGTCGGGTTTAAAATCCACAAATATACTTATATGTACTTATATACTTTTATGTATACTTATATGTAATTAAAATTTATAATATGGTTCGTCTAAGAAAAATTATAATATGGATATCCATAGACATTTGTCAATATTAATAAATTTCATAAATATTTTTCTAATGGAAAATAGCACCACCAAAGAATAAATTTGAAGTTCATATTCTTATCCCAATTTTTTATATCTCACTCATGTACTCCTAATAATTTGTCCATGGTTATGGAATATTAGTATGAGGCAAAAAAAGGGAAAAAAACATCTTGCTTACCTCTCAAATGTCGGGAGACGGGGCAGAGTCTGCGACTACTTTTTTGAGGTAAATTATTACTATTTAAAAAAGAGGCAATTTTTAAAATAAAGTACTTAGATTGTTGAAACTAAAAATTGGTTTGATATTGTTGAACTTTTAGATAAAAATGTCCTTCACACTATTCACACTATTTATCTCTCTAATTTCTCTTTCAACTTTTTCCGTTCTTTTTTTAGCCATTACCTTGAGCTGCCGGAAATCATTACCACCGTTGTTATCGCCGGAGTTCATCATGTAAATCCTCAATTTTATATTTAATGTTTTTTAGATCTGGAATGATTTGATATACATGGTATGAATTGACTGAATTTATACCATGCATACTAAATTTGCATGCAGCAAGTTTCGTATGCAAGGTATAATTTAACTGAATTTATATCACACATACCAAACTTACATGGTGTTTGAATTCATACCATGCAAATTTGGTAATCCTGGAATGAATTCAGCCAATTCATATGAGGTTTGCCAAACCACCTAGTAAAAACTTAGCCAATTCATATCAAGCCTACCAGACCAGTGTATTGCACGTTTAGTATGTAAGGTATGAATTGGCTGAATTCGTACCACGCATATCAAACTTGCATGCATCAAGTTTTGTATGGAAGATATGATTTGACTAAATTTATATCATGTATAACAAACTTGCATAGTGTTTGATTCATACCATATAAATTGTTAAACCTGTCATGTACAAGTTTGACAAACTTGGTATGAAATTGGCCCAATTTATACCATATTTAACAAACAAAATGAAAAATAATTCATTCATTTATATTCAAAGAATAGCAATCTAAGCAAAAATCTTGAAATCTTGACATAAAAAACAACTGATCAATTAATAAACTTCAGATATGAATCTGAGCATGCTATCCACCAAAACTGTTCACAGTAACCACAATTGTATATTAAATACAATTTAGTGGCAATTTTGTCAAAATTTGAAATTCTATATATTAGTCTTTTATACTATTAATTTTGATAGATTAGTTGAGTAAATCAAAATAAACAATGAAACCTAAATTGCTGGTACGAGTCCATTAATAAATTCAGACGCGTACATTCAATCAATGAGGTATAGAATTATTATGAGCCTAACAATATTTCATGTTTTATTTTGAGTTTTGTTTTGATTGTAGAATAATAATAAAAATTGCAGTTGCTAACTGCCACCTGCTTGAATTATTTGATGTATTATAAAAACAATACAGATACATCTAATTAGGTCATACTAAAATATTTTTCTCGACCCCAGTAAATTTCTGTCACATTGTTCTCTATATTTTAATTTGTAAAGCCGTGCATCTTCAATTTGACACTGATTTGAGGGACAAAATGAAAGCATAATTATTGGTTTTTTCTTAGACCACACAAATTATTAAATATTAAGAAAGTATTTTCATTATTGATTAGCTGCAAAAAGAATTTAGATAAAGATATAGATATTCCATCGATGTAATTACGTTCTAATAATGGAATCTAATTCATGTAACGGCATTATACAATAAGGAACCATACATAAATTAATTACCTTTTGAACTTACATGTAATTGTTGATTGGTTCCTTCAGTGTTTTAAAAACCGGATCAGACCGGCCGGTTCGGCCGCGAACCGGTGTGTTGTCCGGTCCGGTTCGGTCATAAAAACCACCAACCTATTGAACCAGTGCGAACAGGAAAAACCGGCCAATTCGACCGGAAACCGGTGACCGGTGGAATCGGTTTTTTGATTTTTTTTAAATATTTTCAAAAATGATATTAATTTATGTTTGATAGGAATTGATCACTTGACCAATGTTAAGATATAATACATCTTATCCATTGGGCTACAAGATTTTTTTTGATATTTTATGAAATTTAAATATTCTTATATATAAAACATCGATTTTTTTTTTTTATCTACAATATCTCATAATTTATACTAGACACGCGATTATTTTTATCCATTTTCTTTATCAACTTCATTTATTAATATTTTTAACTCTTAAGAAATGATGGTATATACTAGAATTATATGCAAAAATTAATTATTAATTTCAAAAACGCATATGAAGCACGATACATTTAACTGAAAACAATTATATCAAAAAGTAATAAAACACAAATTTAAATATACATTTAATTGCATTTTTAGCATTTACATAATTTTATCTATAATTTTTTCACTCATTAAATTTTAATATTAATTATAATTAATATATATATATATATATATATATATATATATATATTAGCTATAGTATTTTGGTTCAACCAATGGTCTGATCGATCCGACCAGTTGAACCATGAACCGATAGCTTCGCCGGTTCGTTCACCGATCCGGTTTTTAAAACATCAAATCTAACAACATAAAATCTACTCAATTTGTGATGTCTAAAGTAATTCCGAATTCATAAATTAAAGTTGAGATAATTGCAATTAAAATGTAAACTCAATTTCAATCTCACTAATATGTTTCAAAATTTTCTATTTGTCGTAAATTTGTCCTTTATATTTATTTACATAAATTTGGAATTAAATTTATATAATTTATGCATTGTTCAAATTCAAAATTAATTAAGAGTTTTTGTGGTCCATTATTTAAGAGTTTCTTTCTGATCAATTTTACCACTGGACATTCAGAATTGCAACTCAAATCATCAAAAATATCAAAGTTCATTATTATTAATACTATTATAATTACTATTATTATTGTTAGTGTTTAAATTTTTTAGGCGAGGTAATATTTTGATCTTATTGTTATTAGAGGCACACTCAAGTTAATTCGTCCTAATTAAATCTTATGTAGTGGGTTAATAGCCAAGAAGGGTTGCGAGTTGAAATTAATGTCGGTACTCGCTAGCATTTTATTTTTATGAAGTTGCTGCGATTTTCTTTGTGAGGAAAAAGGTGTATTGAAAAAAGAAAAACACAAAGCACCGGAGACGAGCAGAAGCACCGTAAGAGATGGCGGTGAGGCAGAGAGCGTTGGCGCTACCGATGCTAATGCAAGCGCTTCGGAAAGAGGCGCCTCCCAGGCACCACACGGCGTTGCCGTCGCTCAGAAGAGCTTTTTCTCTCTACGATCAGATCAATATTATCACTGAAGTCCCTGAAGACCAGCTCCGTTTCCAAGAGTAATCAACTCTCTTTTCACTGATTCTCTTTCTTTTTGTCATTAATTTTTTATTTTCTCTACTTATTACAATTTGATTATCGTTGTTTTCTAATTTAAAATTTTTAGTGAGATTGGTATTATGCAAGTCAATTTCCGTGGTTGGGGAATAAACCCTAAAAATCTCGAAGTCCCAACTTTTCGCTGTTCGAGCGAGTATCTCTTTGTGACCCGTCATTTGTACTTTTGTTGAATATAGCACCCCCCCCCCCAAATTTTCTCTAAATAAGGAGTCTTGACCAAATTTTCTCTAAATAAGGAGTCTTGATTATGAGTGTTTCAGTGTGTGCGTATACAAAAATTCATAGGTACATTTATGACATGTAGATTCATTATGTGAATATGTTGAAATAGCTGCATTAGGAGTGCATTATATTTCTTGCTACTTAGAAATTAGCATGTGATATTTCCCAAAAAAAATAAAAAATAATATAAATTTAGCTTGTGATATCGAAACAATTTATTGGGAATACATTTCAACTCAATAGCATGCATACTTTGTGAGAATGGGCGTGAGAAAGGTTGAGAGATGGAAAGCTTGTTCATTTGCTTTTCACTATTCAGATATTCCATGTTTTAGTTCACTCGTACAGTAAATGTATCATTTTACATCTAATGGACTTTTGTGCTGATACATATTCCCACATGGAATAAAATAAACAGAGTGACATCTCATAAAATTTGGCAAAAGAGTCTATGTTCATCTGTTGATTATTTACTTCAAGGCTGGTTTTCCACAGGATAGATATTTAAGCTGCATGCACTGCATTTATAGTTAATTATTTGTGTTAATAGTTAGCATGCTGACCCATGAACTACTGATAGTAGGAATTCCTTGGTGTATACATATATTCATCGTATTTTCAATATTATGTTCATGACGTTTATGTGAATAGTAACCCTGCTGAAAATGTTTTTGGATGTTTCCTGAATTAACTTTTTCCAACTTTTGTTCTCTTCTTTTTACAGGTTTGATGATACAGGGTTCAAAGTAAATGGAGTTAGGTATGAAGGTAGCATACTTTGCATAGGAAATTTATTGATGTCTTGGACGCCCAAGAAATTCTCAGATATCACTGCTGAAAGGTACTTGAAGTTGAATATGTGACATGATTTGATCCCTGCTTGCTCTGATTTATTTGGTACGTAAAGAAATAGAAAAGTTCAATCTCAAATGTTTGCTACTGTTGGTTTGAGGGGATACTCTGAATAGGCATCTTTGGCCAGATTTTGTTTTGATCTTCTAAATCAAGTGGTCTGGCCAAGAGCCCAATTAGGAGATAAACTACGAATTTTTATTTGCATTATTTTGGGGATGAATAATAAGTACATGAAGACATTTGACTTCAACAAATTTATTCTAAACATATGCTACATTTGTTAATATTTTCTAAAAGTGGACACTTTTTGGGCTTCATCTAAGAATAAAGCTCAAATTGGAGAAGAATATGGCCCCCGAGTTCCTTTAATTTTAGATCTTCAAGAATAGAAACAGACCAGTTCACCTTAAAATATTGTGTATGCTTAATTGCTTCTTGTGAATTAAAAGTAACGAAAGGTTAGTAATGCTTCTAATTCTCCATTCCCAGGTTATGCTATCATATTTAGACCTAAGTTATTCACTGCAAAATATTCATATTTCATACTTCATCAGTTATGGCACCTTCATAATTGAAACCTAAAGTTTGTAATAATCATTTGGTGGTTTTAATGAAACATCTCTACATGTGATTCAGTACAGTGTAGAATCTGTAGCTTGCAGTGAACAATAATATTCGAAAACTAAAGATGTCTGAATCTTTGCCTGTGAAATATTGACTTCTTCATGCTTAAAATGTAGATTTGTAGACTATTTTGGCAACTATCTTCTGCTATGCATCCATGCTGATTTGAATCTTTCATGTTAGTTGGCAAGTTATCTTATTGAAGCTTCTTTAGCTAATGCATCAAGCAAATAACTCTATAGAAGTTTGTTCAATTCAAATATCATACTTAGTTAATTTTACCTGCAAATACCTTTTAGAGACAACTTCTAATGTTATTCTGTTTTCATCATTTTTGCAGCTTGTCTATTTTTAAGACGGTGCGGCCCATACCGGGTAAGAATTCTAATTATATTCTTCTGAAGTGTAGGCAGCGAACCTCTTACGTATTGGTTGAGGAAAAACCTTATGTGGACCTGATCCTTTTGTTTGGTATATATAGTGTTTGGTTTGATGTAACCCTGCTTAGTCTATTATCTAAAAAATGTGTTGATCTTTCAAGTGCATGAAGGCCAATAATTTGCTTATCTAATCAATTGACCATCAGATCTGCTTGTTCTATCATGCTGGAAATAATATGGCAATAACCTCATTACCTCAGTGATGCTTATCAAACTATTTAGCCTCTTCAGGATATGCAAAAGTATCCTGGTTATATTGTAATTGACTTTATGTAAATTTCTAAAGAAATTTTGATTTTCTTCTTCCTGTGTAGTCCTTTGGCTTGACTAACATTGTCTCCTATTTCTGTTTAACTTATAATTAGCTTGTCAATTGCAAACTAAGCCATTGCTAAATTTCCAGAATTACTCGTCTTGGTTTGTTTACGTGCCATCCTTATTCGAACTGGTGTTATGTATGTGGTGGAGCTCTAAGATGTCTACACTGTTTCTGTCACTTTATGTTATTTGTGTTGATAGCTGAATCCGGCCTCTGTTGACCTCAGAGATTCTAGTTCTTGGCTGTGGGAGGTATATTCAACTGGTAAATCCTGAACTTCGTAGCTTCATTCGTTCGACTGGCATGAAACTAGAAGTTCTTGACTCAGTAAGTTCCTTATACCTCTCATCACAGAACACGCGTGTTACTTGAATTATGTTGTTTTCATCTATAAACTAAAAGACCTTGCTTCATTTCCCCATTTCATGTTACCCTGGCACATCATGGTTTCTTGATCAAACTTTTCCTCGTTGCTGAAATCATTGGTTGGAATCATAACCTATTGTTGTTTTTGTTGTATTGCAGAGAAATGCAGCCTCCACTTACAATATATTGAACGAAGAAGGCAGAATTGTAGCAGCAGCGCTTATCCCACACGGAGCCACTTCTTGAACCTGTAATGTTTTTTTTTCACTCTCTTTGAATGAGTCTTTGTATCTATAGTCGGCTAAGCTATTTTTTTTTCTTCTCAATACCAATACTGTTTTTACTTTTGGCTGGATCTTACATTTTGAAATAAATTGGGTAGAGTATATCCCTCCTGTCGTTTGCAAATGCTTGCCTTTAATTTATCTCGTGCACAAATCTAAATTTGTAACATACATGAACATGCATATACGCAAACAAAATAAGAAATGTAAAACATGTATGACCTGATCCATTTGTGTTGCTTTCCGGTCTCTTCCGGTTACAGAGACCGGCAACCGACTTAGGCAGATAAAATATATAAATTATGAAACGAATATGTACAACAATGGGCAAACACTACTAACAGCAAACAGAAAGTGTATAGCCTATCACAAAATTGAGCTTTCATCGTCCAAATCTGTGTGATCATTGTTCAGTAAAAGGTCAGTGAATGTATGCGAACTCTGGCGATGATTCCTTGGGTTATCTTTGGGTGGATCAGCAGCATCTTTGTTCATGAACTGAAATCCCATTATATACCTGTACTCTCCCGTCCCAAGACACCGTGCACAGTAAGCAAGACCACTGCCCCCGCAGCTCCTGCACCTATCAACAACATTTTCATCAGATCACTAGTAACATTTGGCTTCTTATATTGGAGGTTTTCCACCTTACCATTTTGGCCATTCTCCTTTAGGAAGCATTGCCAATTCGATCTGATTTGTCCTTCCTGTAGCAGCGAATAACAACAGTGAACAATGTGCTCGTGTCATAGAAAAAAGGTAGTTGAGTTAGCCTATCACACGCACCCCCATGGTATGAATGAAAGGGTTAAAAGTTTCAGCTCCAAAAGTATAAAAAGTTATAGACGGGTGAAATGAGAACCAAGTTTTTATCAAAACAGAAAAAACAAGAAAATTACTTAGTGATGCACAAAGAGAAAAAGATGTACCTCTTCCATTGCAGTTATAGCAATCAACTCTACCACATCCTCTACAAACAACACAAGGTGGAACAGGCTGTGCTATGCGTTCTTTCCGAACATTTGACTACAATAATCATAAAGGGCGAAAAGGATAATTAGGAGAAAGGGAGACTTTACCCCATGTATCACACCTCATTACAGACAACTATACTTTTGCTACAAGGATTTACATTATCATGTACACAGATAAACAACAATATGTTATTTCTCCAACTTGATATTCTACCTTTCCAACTCCAAGAGCCTTGTACAGTTAATTCAAAAGTGAAGATATTTAAAGAACAAGAAAGCTACTCAGCATAGCTTAGGTCACATCCCTAAGGGCCACAAGCCGAATAGCCCATGATAATGTAAGTTTAAGGAACAAGAAAACTTGATATTCTACCTCCCCACGAGGCCCACTCCAAGAGAGGAGGAAGTTTGCAGTATATAAATCAATGGGCGAGGGTACAAAGTTTACTCGTACGCTATGGTAACCATCGTTTATAGGTTACATAAATAGTTGCTAGACATGAAAATAGTGGTTGCAGAAATTACAAGCCCTAAACTGCAGAAATTTCAGGTGTAGCGTGACTGGTTTTTGAGGCATTGATGCAACACAGACACCTATGGAGTCCATGATCAGAATAGGAGAAGCTTTAGCTAGCTAATTCCAAAATAATGCTTTAGATAGCTAATTCCCATTGCTCTGATGTGTGTAAGCTTTAGAGAGCAAAAGAAAATATCATCTTCTGCATCTCTTAAACACAAACAATCTACAAACATATCAAGAAAAAAAAAAAACCATGGCTCTCTCTCATCATCTCCACGAGAAACACTTTGATACAGCCAAGAAAGTACATTCTTCCAAATTATGAATATCTAGTATAAAAATCGAAATGCACATCAGAGACACTAATTCCACACACACCTCAAATCGTTGTTGCTAATCGAAAACCCAAAATTACTCCATAAATATAGCCGGCTGGATAAAGGGGTTTAATTATGGAGGCTAATTTTCTGCTGGTAATTCTCCGTCATCTAAATCAATTCATTTAAGTGATGGAAAACGCGAAATATTGAGGAAATACATGCCTCGGTTCTGACGATCCAACTAGGCTTCGACACCGAGAGGAGAGGCCTCGCCGACGGCGGCCGCGACGGCTTCCGATTCTTTGGAGCTGGCGCACCGTTGCCTTCAGTCGTGGCTTCTGATCTGACGGTGGATAACGTTGCTGTCATCACCACTGCCATTGTTCGCTACTCCTTATCCTACGTAAGCATTTCTGTAGATTGCTTTCTCCTTCAGTTTTTGTTTGTCGTAAATCGCACTCCTCTAAATGAAGTCGTGCATCAGTACAAAGCTTAAAAAGTACCCTACTTTAAATTTTTTCAAATGCAACAGCAAACTTAAAAAAGAAATATCTCATATAACTATGGTAAATGAAAAAGTAGTAGATGTTGAATGGATTCAATTATCTAAGTCAACTGCATTGATGCTGTGCTGAATCATTTGATGCAACTTCGATTGCACAAATATCGCTTTGTTGATAATTGATGAATCGTAATACTGAACACAAATTTTATTACTTCATCTTACCATACATTACTACAGCTTGTTGGAAAGTCTTAGGCCCTGTTTGATATTATAGATAAGGCTCTAATAAGATAAATTATCTGGGACCAACAGTGTAACTTATCTGTTTGGTAGAGAAGATTTGTTTTTACTTCGGCTCGTCGGGCCAAGATTATTAATCTCGGCCCGCTCCAAAAACGACTTAAACAGCGTCATTTCTTTGTGAACAGCGTGATTCCCAATCGCACCATTTTGGCTGCGATTGGAAACTGTTAGGTCCAGACTGCCCCAATATGCCCCTCCCGCCCTCTCTCTCTCTCTCTCTCTGACTGTCGCCCTCTCCCTCTTTCTCTCGGTCGCCCTCTCTCTCTGTGTGGTGACGACCCGGCGGTAAAGGTGGTGTGCGGCGGTAGCGGTTGTCGTCACACCATGGCCGCCGTTGCTCCATGGCCACCGGCTCTTTGAGGGTTGTGACTGCGGAGGTTTCCTCGTTTTTTCTAGGGCTACCTTCGATTTGTGTTCTTGGTTGTCCGCCGCCTTCGATTTGTGTTCTTGGTTGTCTGCCGCCGACATGGTTTCTGGTCGTCGTTGTGTTTCACCTTTTGGCTGTGAAGATTCGGTAGATCTGAGCCACAAAGACCAGATCTTGGTCTCAATTTGGGTTTGATTTTGGGGTTGATTGTTGGCGCTGAATCTGTTCTTAGATTTGGGTTCTTCGATTTCGATTTTTCGGGATAAATCTTTTCTTCAGTTTGGGTTCTTGATTGTCTGCCGCCGACATGGTTTTCGGTCGTCGTTGTGTTTCACCTTATGGCTATGATGATTCTGTAGATCTGAGCCACAAAGATCAGATCTTGGTCTCAATTTGGGTTCCATTTCGTGGTTGATTTTTGGGGCTGACTATGTTCTTCGATTTCGATTTTGATTTTTTGGGCTGAATTTGTTCTTCGGTTTAGGTTCTTCGATTTTGTTCTTCGATTTTGGTTCTTGATTTGCGTTCGATTTCATATGGTTGTTCTTCGTTTTGGGTTGCGTTCGAAGCGTTTTTTTTTTGGATTTGGTTTCGATTTGGGCTGTTTCGACAGATCGCGGCGGTGACAGATTGCGGCGACGGCGGCATATTCTGGGCTGTTCTTGCTGATGAATTAATTACAATTAATTTGGTTTAATGATTCATTAATTACAATTAATTTGGTTTAATTCATTTTTGGTTTACTATTAATAAGTCACCGATTAATTATTGGAATAAATTGTGTTTAAAATTAGTTTCCTTCATTTTCGTTTTACTATTAATCACTAATTAATAATTTGTTAACAAATTAATCAATCAGCAAAATTAATAAATATGTAATTAATCATCAATTTTGCTTAATAGTTAATTATAGCAAAGATTAATTAATTATTGATTTTCACTAACTTAATATATTTGATTAATCTTGTTATTAGTTAACAAATTAATTAATTAGCTAAATATGCTAATAAAGCATGGGTAATCCTTACTTAATCATTATTACAAATTAATAATTCAAATTTTGACAAAGGGTAAAAGGGTCATTTTACTTCTTATCTATAAAATAACCTAACCTACGAAACAATATATTTATTTTTTATCTTAATTTATATCTTACCTACCAAACAATAACATTAAATCCTTATCTTATCTCAAAAATAATTTTTTATCTTAAAGTCCATATTACCTTATTTATATCATCTTAACTCATCTATGCTACCAAACGGGGCCTTAAGGGCATGTTTGATATCCAAGTTAAGATTAACCAAGATTAGATTAAAAAGAAGATATGTTATCTTGATTAGGTAAGATTAGATATCTTATTTATGTGTTTAGTAGATTAGATAAAAAAACCCAGATATCATAACTTAGTGTTTGGTAAACTAGTTTAAATTAAAAATTAAAAATGATGAGGACAATTTTATCCTTAATAACAAATAAAATTCCAAATATATCTTTGCTAACTTAAAAAAAAATTGGACTCCTCAACTTCACGCCTCTTCTTTTGGAGGGTTTCCATTTAGCAGAAATTGAATCTGCAGCCCATTTTTTGCTTGTTTCTGATTTTGTTTACGAATTTTTTATTGTATAGTTTTAGCTTCAATTAAGTAATTTTTAATTTTAATTTTACTTATTAACGTTAATTTTTAACTTGTTAAATATGGAATTGTTTTTTATTTAATATTACTAAATATTATTAAATGTATGAGTGGATATTATCAATAAATGTAGCATATGAAGAAAACAAAGATATATATATATATATATTAGATATATATCTGTATGTGTGAAAATAAAGGCATATTATATGCAACGAATGTATATAATCAAATGTGATACAAGTATAATAAAAAGCAAACGCTAATAAAATTCAATAAAGCATAGAATATGGTTTACATTGTCCACCTTTAAGAAAGTTGAGCACAAATGCAAATTAATCAAGTCAAAACAAAGACTACCGAAGGATTAAATTACATAAATGGGTTTTTCCACTATTTGCTCGGGCTTGATGATACACAAGACCTGCTGCAAGATGAATCTGATGGCTTTGCATCATTATCGCGAGGCCTTGGTGGGTAAACATTATGTAACTGAAAAAAATGAAGTGAAAGAAAAACAAAGAATCAAATAAAGAGAAGCGCAATAGTAATCAAGTGGTGTCCAAAAGATATTGAAAGGATGATAATAGCGAAAATATCATAGTAAGAAATAGTGCATATATGCAGCAACCACCAAACAACCTAAACTATGCCAAGTACAGAATTCAAAACAGTCATATCTTTGCACTTCTCAAAGAGTACATGCTTAGAAATGTATATTAACTCTATTTATTGAAGACCTATACCTCTCAAACTTACATCACATTAACCTTCAAATATGTAGTGACATGTTTACTGTACTTATTAAAGACTCATACCTCTCAAACTAGAGTCTCTAAACATTTCTTGATACATGCATATTTTTGAAAATGAATGTTTTTGTGTAAAGCTATATTGCTTCACTATGTTTATGCTAGAAAAATATATTTTAACAGTAATTGGATGATTTTCCTTTAACCTTGACATCTTAAAGCATCTTGAGAGTGTATTATCTATCCTAGCTTGTTTGATCTGTAACATCCAATCCGTCTCCTTATGTATAAAAGGCCAACGACATCTTAAAAACACGTACTTATCCATGCTGTGGTTGAATCCAGTTATGCCATCCCTTAATTTTCCTAAGCATGGCCTTATACCGGGGAAAATAAGCTAATCTTAATGAGACTCCAAGTATGGATTGTAAATCTATTCCACATCATACATAAATGTTACAAGGGAACCCACCAAAAAGTTACAAGACAATGAATTTTAAAATACCCATTTGGTTGAAATAGGTTAAGTCAAACCAGACATATAAGGCATGCATAACGAGACTATAAGTTTAAGCACATGAATTACAATAAAATGCAAAAGAATTCTTCAAATAAAATATCCAGTAGTGTAAAAGAACATTGATGAGAAACTTATCCGAAACAAATTACTCATCTAATATCGTTCGATAGAAGATTTACTGGAGGCTGTAGAATCAAAATGCATTTTCAACTATTAACTCTCGAATGAGGATGATAATGTTAAAGAGCATGCAAAAGGTCAAGGCGAGAAAAAATGAACTAACTACCTGCTTATACGGGTTCTGTTTATAAACAAATGATCTTCATGCACCACAACTGCCTCAACAAAAGTTTCAACCTGATACTAGGAAACATGAAAATTTAGATCCATACTAAGAACAATGTGAAAGGTCCAGAGCTTCATAAATATCATTGAACAATACAATGAACATAAAAATAGCAAAGTTGGACCCCTAGGTAAGTACCCGTGTCAAATACTTATACACAATAACAAAGCAACATAAAAAAAAAAAAGTTAATGACGAATCCTATAGCATAATCCATCACAAGGACATTAATATATGGAAAAGTAGGTGGTGGAATATATTGAGTCGACGAGGGTAGGTGGCAACATTGCCCCAATAGCAGGTGGAGAGCTAGAGGGGCTGTGATCAAAGTGGTAGTCAAGCATTGACGCCACAAATAGTAATTGAGTTTTGTATACATATATTGGAAAATTACATCTTTTCAAATAGCCATGTATATTCGTTTGCTAGAACTAAACTGTGGAATCAAGTGTTGTTCACCTTTACAAAATCACATTTAGGTATTTCGAAATTTACCTTATTTACCTTATAAGGATAGACTCAACTACAAATGCGATAAACAGTACTACACAAGAATCTTTCATAATGAACAATAAAAAACAACCAAACACCTCAAATTTTAAAAAAGAAAGTAGATGCTCAATAGAGAATGACTTTTCTTTAGTAATCGAATGCTTCATATAAATATCGAGTGAGTCTTTGATTGGGAAAGAAAAATTGGATCAAAGACTCGCATGACATGAATGTTGACCAAATTACTCAGTAAACAACAACACATTGGTATTCCACCAATTTCGTCAGACCAATCTTTTACATTTATATCAAGAATTGGACGATATAGGAAAGCTGATAGTAAATCGATCGCGTATTTATCAACGATCAAAGAAGAAAAATCAGATAAAAGAGATTGTCGATAAATATTCAGCAAGAGAGGAAGAAAATGGAAATATATCAATTTATCCACTCCGCACCAGCTGACAACCTCCGAATAAATCTATCATTCCTACCTCTGGCCTCAAGCCAAAGGATTTGTCATTATTTAAGTTGTTACCAAAAGTTGCGTACATTATTTTTTTCAGCACACTAGCGAAAGAAGTGAAAATTAGGTGGTCTTCCATTGTCATGAAAGAAATCTCAACCCTAGATCTAATTTTTACCTTTTTAGGGCTATGTGTAATACCAATGTGCTAGGGCTGAGAACACTTGATGGCGTCGATTCAGAATTCAGAATTGAGTCTCTCACCCCGTCTACAGTATTTGATGGCTTCAAAATTTGTCTCTCTAGTAGGGCTGAGAACGCTTGATGGCGTCGAAATTGAGGAGATTTTTTCTAAGGCTTAGAAGAAGGCTCAGAATAAGGAAGAAGAAGCTGGGCAAAGATAAGATTCTTTATAGGGCTGAGAAGAATGAAGAAGGAAAAAGGAAAAAGAAAGAAGAAAGAAAACGAGGGCAGCGTAGGAAAGGCGAGGTTTAACCTAGCGTGTTTTCCACGCAGAGACGTTATCATACCAAAATGGTACGGTAACTAAACTGTGTGAATCTTGATATTTAACTCGGGCTTTGACGGGTTTTGACTCTATCTCGGGCTCCTGAGATTATTAAACTAGGATACCAAACAACAAGTTTAATCAAGATAAAACTCTTATCTTGGGCTTATCTTAGCTATCAAACAGGCCCTAAGGAAGTAATATAGAACATCCAGATTGATAAAATTATAAATTCGGGGTGATTATTCGGTTAGTCGGTTATTGGTTAATAACCGAACTGATTAAGGTCGGTTATTAGTTTACCGATAACCGAAATTTTCTGTCTCGGTTCGGTTTCGGTTAGTGGTTAAAAAAAATTCGGTTATCGGTTATAACCGATAACCGATTGGTTATAACTGAAAAACCGAACTAAGTAATTTATAAATATATTACTGCTAGTTTTAATGTCCATAGTGAGCATGTAGCCCAGCGGTTAGGTGCGCTCATGCTTAGTGCGAGGTCCCGGGATCGATTCCTGGCTGCCCTCCATTTTCTCGCCCACATCTCCTATCCCACATCAGTGGGAAAGGATTCTCACCCATTTCCTTGCCTCTATATATTCTCAGACATTTTCCTACTTTTGTTTCAATCATTTCCCATCCCACATCGGTTGGGAAAGGAAAGAGAAGGACAATGTGGCCTTTATAAAGACTAGTGCCTCATATTATTTAAAATTGTCCATTTTAAGAGTTAAAATTAGTTTTAAAATTTTATTTCGGTTTTATCGGTTAAGCTTCTAACCGATTGGTTAACCGACAATTCAGTTCGGTTATTAACCGAACCGACCGATTAAGCAGCCCTATTATAAATACAAGGAATTTCATGTGATCACGATTATTTCGAGTGTCGTATTTGCAAATTATATCAGTATACCGATATTATTTGTAAGTCGATCTGTCAATAAAGTAAATTATAGATATGAATTTAATTTTCAAAACCTAATATCCATCAATGATAAATGTCCACGTGTTAATATTTTATTTTATTTTCTGAAATGTTTGTGTTATCGGCTTAGTTTTAATTAATCATGGGAACAAATCGCGGCCGTTTGCTATTTCATTATCATGTATTTCTTTTTATAATCCACAAGATTTGACCAACCGAAGACATTGGTAAAAATGCACTTGGCAGGCAATTAAAGTAATTATTAATAATTTTACGAGAATGGACGACAATAATACAAA
The DNA here is from genome assembly GCA_034509125.1 of Monilaria moniliformis. Taxonomy (NCBI): domain Eukaryota; kingdom Viridiplantae; phylum Streptophyta; class Magnoliopsida; order Caryophyllales; family Aizoaceae; genus Monilaria; species Monilaria moniliformis. The sequence continues at coordinate 5,356 of JAYDZE010563638.1, read as the reverse complement.
ATAATGAAAACGTATTAATTCTAATACTACTAGCTAGTATAGGGAGCCTTTTACTTTGAACAGAAAGGTAGAGTAATACTAGGTTGGTACTATGTAATTTTCCTACCAGACCTCCATATAACATATTTATGGCTCTTTCCTAAAATACAACCAACCTAAATTTAGTACATCTATGATATGCACATACAGCCTTGAGATCTTATGATTACACACCACTGTTAGTGGTAACATATTTAGTCATTGTATAACTAAATTATCACATAAGTATTACTGCAATTATTAATTTTAGTTAGGTGTTACTTGATGTGACCCTCAATATGGTAATATGGTTATAATTCTCCATTTACAAAGAGAACTAAAAGATAAGAGATGATAAAAAATAAAAAAAATAAGAGCAGTTCTATTGTAGGCCCTATGTGCGCTCGGGCTCCACGCGCCACCTCTTCCCGAAGAGATAAGAACATGTCTACTGTGGGCCCGATTCGGCGAACCGGGCTCCGTGCGCCACCTCTTCCTGCTCCGCTTCGTTAAGTTAATTTTTTTTATTTTTTTTTTATAAATGATACTTTTACTAGTAATAAATGACATTTATCAATAACAACTAACATTATGTAAAAAAAAAAATAAGATAATATTTTTTTTCACAACAAATGATATATTTTTAGATGCAGATAATAATGTGAAAAGATAATGAGTGTATAAGACACAATATAATTTTTTTATTAATAATAAATGATACTTATTGAATAACATGAAATGAATCGGACATGAAATAAGTATAACCCAGCCACACATAGGTCAGCCCCAAAGAATTTGTGAAAAGATAATGGGTGTATTAAACTATGTTTATTTCCAATTTTTTCACAAAATTTAATCCAATTTTCAATTAGAACGTAATTTATTAACTTTTTTTTTCAATAAATTAGGAGTTTGCTTTTATAATTCAGCCATAATTAAAACATTACTAATATTAGATTGAATAATCAGCAATTAACGAATAAATATATCTTACTGAAAGAAACGAATACATTATATCCAACCCATTAAATTATTATATTAATTTATCTCGTTATTGGGCACTTTTTTCTCAAAAAACAGTAATGAAGAAATTTAGCCACAATTTAATTTTCAGTTATCACGTCAGTATTTCATTTTTTAGTCATAACACCTTTATCTCAGCTTCAAACAATTCAGCATCAAATCAGCCACAAGTCTATTTTTATCATTTCATCATTTTTTATTATTCTTCAATCATATATATTCATTTGAATTGAGTTATTTATAAAATAAAATTAAATGATTAAAAATTCGAAAAGTATTTAATTAAAATTTAAAATTACTTAATTTAAAATCCTAAATTACATTAATTATAAATCGAAATGACATAATTGAAATTCCTAATATTACATAGATAAAAATTAAAAGTATTTCATGCTCCAAATCAGTTGGAGCGTGCCCAAATTTCTTCAATGAGATCTTGTTGTAGTCGACCGTAAGTTCATTCTTCGCGAAGAGAAGCACGTCAACTCAGAAATTCTCAAAATTGAAGTTGTGCACCTTAAGATGGATTCTCGTTGGCCACTCCCGAGCTAGATTCGGCTTCGTAGTCGCGTCTTCTCCTTCATCCTCGATTATCATGTTATGCATGATAATACATGCATAAATGACGTCGGTGATACATGATTGTTGCCACATACGCGTCAGACCTTTCACTATGGCCTAGCATGCTTGGAGTACACCGAAAGCCCGCTCAACATCCTTTCGTGCCGTTTCCTGCCTTTTAGCAAACAATGCTCACTTCGGGTCTGTGGACACGTAATCGTTTTCACAAACATCGGCCAGTTTGGATATATTGTCTTCGCCCAAGTAGTATCCCATGTTGTATCTTCGCACATTGGCTGTGAATTCGACAGTCGGTGCTTGACCAGCACATACGTCTCTGAAGATTGGTGACTGGTTCAGAACATTGATGTCATTGTTCGAGCCTACCACGCCAAAGAATGCATGCCAAATCCATAAACGTTGGCCAACAACCGCTTCTAGGATTATTGTTGGATAGGTGCCCTTATATCCACTGCTGAAGCCGCCTCTCCATACGGACGGGCAATTATTCCACTCCCAGTGCATACGGTCGGTGCTGCCGAGCATACTGGGAAAGCTGTGATGTCTCTCGTGCATATTCATCAGTGATTGGGCGTCCGGTACCGTAGGCCTTCTCAGAAACGTATAGCGGAAGACCTCGACGACACCTCGAAAAAAAGCTTTAAGGCTATCCCGGCCCATTATTTATGAGACATGGAGGTACTCATCGAACATGTCCGATGAGTTACCATATGGCAACTAGCGAATCGCCAACGTGCACTTCAGCAGCGTCGAGAGTCCGTCGCGGCCTGCACCGTCGGGGCACTGCTGGAAATACTTGTCGCGTCCTGCCAACGTGTTTGCAATGCGCATGAACAAGGATTTGCTCATGCGAAATCGTCAAACGGAACACAACTGCACCCCATCGTGGCTTGTCGAAGAAATAATCTGCGACGAGACGTTGATCGACAATTTCACGCTACCGGTGTATGTACGTCCTCGGAGCGCTCCCGGTGTATGTACGTCCTCGGAGCTCATGGGCGCATAGCTCGAGCTCGCTCAGCTCTCCTCCTATGATGCGACTTCAGCGTCAATTCAATCATCTTATCCATTTAATGCGAATCAGAAATCGAGTCATCATCATTTGGATCCATACAATGAGATGAAAGTACTGGAAGAAAAGAGAGAAGGAAAATAAATTTTATAGAAGCTCAATTCAATCTCATGACCCTCTATAGCATCTTTGGCATTAATGCTACACCACAAAATTCAATCTCGTAGATCTAAAAAAAATAAAAAATCAAAGTTGCCGCGGAAATGCGGCGAAGGGGGCTACAGTGCCGCCGCGGCAACCCCGCATTCAGCTACAGCCCGCGCTGATTCCCCGACTGCGGCGACGTCTCTTCCCACCACCCCTGCCCCGATGCTGCCGCCTCATTTTTTTCTCTATTTGCGGCGGCAATAACGGTGCTCCAAGCATATGAAAAAGATAACTAGTGCAAATTTCACAGCCGACAAGAATTTGTATATTTTTTTCACCCCATTTCCTTTTTATTGAGGTGAAAATGGAGTAGTTTACAGTAAGCCGAAAATCATTATTTTAACTAAAAAGCACAAATCCCTCTCTTTCTCTCTACTCCCCATCTCTCTCTCTTAAATTAGTTAAAAGCTAGTTGCCTTTTTCGCCTACGTCTCTGCATTCTGCAACTCTCTTTTGCAGATAAAACACACACACACCCCACAATGCTGCCGAGGTCCAACGGCGCCATCTGGATTGACGGAGAAGATGATGAGGCCATCTCATGGCCGCCTCGGCCCCACAGCGGCACTGCCGCCTCCGCTCAAGACGACGCAATTAACAACGCCTCTCTCACCTCCTTCAAGTCCATGCTCGATACCGATTGCTTCATCAACAATGCCATCGACCCCAATCCGTTCTACCACCCTGAATTTAGCACCCTTTTATTTAATCCTTTGGATTCCTCTTCCTCCTGCTCATCCTCCCAGCCCTTCCACCTCGATTCCTCGCACCAGATGCCCGCATTTTTACCCCCAAAATCTATGCTGCCCTCTCTCTTCACCAGCAATTTCAATAATGGCGGCTTCGATTTGAGCTGCGACCAGAGCTACCTCCCCGCTCCGGTCGCGGCTTCCGCGCCTATGTTGATGGGGTTTAATGGATTTAATTCCCAATTTCAATCCAGCGCTGAGTTCCCGACTCGGATGCTTCCTTTTTCCGACGATAACGCCGCCATTGGAGGTGCTTCCAACGCATTCAATTTCGAGGGTTTCGATCCTAGCGGTGGATTGGGATTATATCCCAACAGGTCTAAGCTGCTGAGGCCGCTCGAAGTTCAGCCGCCGGTGGGAGCGCAGCCAACTCTGTTTCAGAAGAGGGCAGCGTTGCGGCAGAGCTCGAGGCTGCAGAATTTGGGGGCTATGAGCTCGAAGAGCGACGAGGGTTTGACAAGCGTCGATGATACAGGGGAGATGGAACTGGGGAGGAAGAGGAAATTTGAGGATGAAATGGAGGATATAGGCGCTGATATATCCACCATGAATTACGATTCCGATGACCCTGCCGAGAAATTTGGCGACAATTCCAACGCCAACAGCAGCGTGACGGTGGGCGACCACAAGGGGAAGAAGAAGGGGATGCCGGCGAAGAATTTGATGGCGGAGCGGCGCCGGAGGAAGAAGCTCAATGACAGACTTTACATGCTCAGATCTGTTGTGCCTAAAATCAGCAAGGTAGGTCTCAACTTTCCTAATCCAGTAACAATTTCGTACAATTTGTTTGGGGGTTTCTCAAATTTCGTCCAATTTCATGTTTTTTTTTTCTTTTTTAAATTTATGCTATTGAGTTTATATGAATGTATTTGTCTCCTGCACTCAATGAAGCTCGTTGTTGATCATGTTCCCTTCAGAAATATCAGAGGTTCAGACTCTGAGTGAGAGAGTGAGAGAGTGAGTGAGAGAGAGAGAGAGAGAGAGAGAGAGAGAGAGAGAGAGAGAGCATGTTTGTGTGCTGTTAATTTTGGGAGTAAATGTTCCATTTCCGATTTTGATTTATCATTTTCTGTTTTCTTTTTGGTGAAATAAAATAATTTGCAGATGGATAGAGCTTCAATTCTTGGAGATGCAATTGATTATCTGAAGGAGCTTTTGCAACGCATAAATAATATTCATAATGAACTTGAAGCTACCTCAACTGGATCTCTGATGCATCCATCAACGAGCTTCCATCCTTTGACACCTACACCTCTGACTCTCCCTTATCGCGTTAAGGAGGAAATCTGTGCAAGCTCAGCACCCAGCCCCAAAAACCAACCTGCAAGGGTACATTTATATGCATATTTTCTTGTGTTTGATTGTTGGATTTTGATGGGCCATTGTTCAGTTTCTAGTCCCATCTTTCTTGCTCTGTATATTTTGGGTGCTGACCATCATTTTCTGCAATCAATCGAGAAATTATATTTAGCTTTCTACTTAGGTTAAGAGATGTGCATGGTTCAAGTTTGCATGTTCGGATAATCTTTAGAATATCAAGTTATGCTGTATAACTCAAATTTCATACATGCAAATTGGTTTTTGGGCTTCCCTTATGACATTCTTTTATCTGATAGGTTGAGGTAAGGTTGAGAGAAGGAAGGGCTGTGAATATACACATGTTCTGTGCCCGTAGACCAGGTCTCTTGTTGTCGACTATGAGGGCTTTGGACAACCTTGGTCTGGACATTCAGCAAGCTGTGATAAGCTGTTTCAACGGCTTTGC